>PVJH01021574.1:0-38282 GCA_004026705.1 Nesogale talazaci | reverse complement strand
CACTTCCAGCAAGCAAGGTTGTTGTGATATCTGCATATTACACGTTGTTAAAACACCTTCTCCAATCCTCATGCCACATTGTTCTTCATATAATTCAGCTTCCCTAATATCAGGATACGGATAGAAAAATATGGTGGGAGGATACAACTCTGACATCCACCTTTGCTGAATTTAAACCATGCCAGCATTCCCTAATTATTGTCACACACCCTGCATTTTCATCTATGTACCAGTTCAGCAGGAACATAATACAGTGTTCCGGAATTCCCATTCTTTTTAAAACTATCCTGAGTTTGTTCTGATCTACACAGTCAATTGCCTTGGCATTGTCAATCAATCACACATAAACATGTTTTCTGATATTCTCTGGCTTAAGTTATGATCCATCTGACACCAGCAATGATGTCCCTTGTGCCACATCCTCTTTGAACCAGCCTGAACCTCTGGCAGCTCCCTGTCAAAGAGCTGCTGAAATCATTGTTGGATGATCTTCAGAAAAATTTTACTTCTATGTGATATAATGATGCTGTTGCATAATTTGAACATCCTGTGGTGTCACCTTACATTGGAATGGGCACAAACATGGATCCATTTCAGGCAGCTCTGAGTGCTTATCTTCCAAATTTCCTGGCACAGACAAGTGAGTGCTTCTAAAGCTTTAGCTTGCTGAAGCATTTCAGTTGGTATCCCATCAGTTCCAGGAACCTTGGTTTTGCTAATGCAGTGGTGTCGCTTGAATTTTTTCCTAGCGTACGACTGCTTCTTCTTTTCTTTTTAGTGCCATTGCTTCTTGCTCATATGCTACCTTCTGAGTTCTTTCAGTTTCAGATATACTGAGCATAATCTTTCTTTTTGATTTTCTAACTTTAGGATTGTGCAAATTTCATTCCCACATTATATTTTGTTTTCTTCAGCTTCCTTTTAAAATTGTCTATTCAGCTCTTGGACTTCATCATTTCTCCCTGAGCTACTTTATCAGTACTACTAAGAAACTTACTCTAAGAGCAAGTTTCAGAGTGTTTTCTGACATTTACTTTGATTTTTTCTTTTCCTTGCTTTCTTCACGAATGATATTCTTGATGTCTCTCTCTCAACAGCTCATTGGGTCTGCTGTCATTCGTGTTCAATGTGTCAAATCTGTGTTTGAAATTTTGGCTCTCTTGTTTTGGACTCGTTTTATTTTTATTCTGGTTGACTCAAACATACGAACAATTGATGGTCTGTTCCAGTCAGCCCTGTTTTGGTTTTAGCTGCTAATATTGAGTTTTTCCATCATCTCTTCCCACAGATGGAGTCAATTTGATTTCAATGCATTCCATCTATAGAAGTTTATGTGTATATTTGCCTTTTGTCCTGTTTTGCTATGAACAAGTTTTAAGTTTTGTAAAATTTTATCATGGGATCTCCAACTCCATGACTATCACAAAGGGCATATTTTCCAACTACTGTTTCTTCCTGTTTATTTCCATCTTTTGCATTCCAATCACTGATAATTATCAGTGCATCCTGATTACATGTTTGATCAATTTCAAAATGAAGAAGTTGGTGTATTTCTTCAATTTCTTCATCACCAGTTGTTGTGGCTGAAGAATAAACTTGAGTAATATTAGTATTAACTGAGTTTCTTTGAGGGTGCATAAATAAATACACCATAATGTCACTTGTACTTCAAAATTCATCTTGCATTGTACTTCAAAATTCATCTTGATAATGTCTTTTTTGATTATGAAAACAATGACATTCCTCTCATGTTATTCCCGGAATAGCAAGCCATGTGATTTTCTGTTTCAAAATAGTCAATACCTTTTCATTTCAACTCAATGTACTTCATTCCATTAAAAATACTTTTATTGGGGGCTCTTACATCTCCTATTACAATCCATACATTCAACCAGTGTGTCAAGCACATTTGCACCTATGCCACCATTATCATTTTCTTTTTTTTGGGGGGGTCATCACTGCCTCTGGTGGTCATGGGTGCTACCCAGTGCTGCTCCTGAGAGCCGCCACTGGATTTGAACCGCCAACCCCGCGGGCCACAGTCAACTACTTATGCCACCAGGGCTCAGTCTCCACCATCATCATGTTCAAAGCATTCTCTTCCCACTTGAGGCCCGGATAGCAGCTCCCCATTTCTTTCCCCCGCTCCGCTCCACACTATGAGCCATTGATAACAACTTCTGATTTTTCTAGATACATACTTCATATACTCCAAGTTCTGATTATTAGATTTTAGTTCTGGTTTCTTCTTACCTTGAGTCATACCTCATCAGCAAACTAATATCCCAAAGTCTTCACTACCACAGGTTTTGCTCTATTCCTGGCGCCAGCATCGACTCTATTTTGAGAAAGGAGTTCCTCCTCAGTCACATATTGAGGGTCTTCCGACAAAAGGGCCCCATTCTCCAAGAGTTCGTCAGTGTTCTGCTTCCACTCATTAGTCGTTCAGTATCTAACAACGTTTTGAAGCTATGCATATGGTTTTCAGTGGATACCATCCTCCCAAGAAGGCAGCCATGCCTCAGTCTCTTCTTACTCTCAAAGCTCCATTGAACGCAGCCATGCCTCAGTCTCTTCTTACTCTCAAAGCTCACTTTGGGTGACCCTGGTGTTGTTAGAAAAACCAATGACACAGCTTCCAGCATCAAGCAACACCCAAGGCCCCAATGTACAACAAGCTGACAGTCAAGTGGTGGAATTAGGAACATAGTAGCAAGCATATCCTATCCTTGGAAGGAAATTAATGTAAATATTAATATAATTTCATTCTCTGATAGATGTACTTCTTCTCCCTCCTGCCATTTGACTTGAATACCAAGTAAGGTTCACTTATCAGTCTTTAAGAGTGTCTGTTGACTTGGGATGACCTTAGCACTATGTTGTATGGCAGCAACTGTATGATTCTTTTCCCTCTTCTCCCATCTTGAAAAAGTGATCCGAGCTGAGGTGTGGCCAGAGTGATTTTTAAGATGTACATATAAAAGGCCAATATTTGATTCATAGGTCCTAGGTAGGCTTTCTACCTTGTAGCTTGGAAGACCAAATTAGATTATATGAATTGAGAAACCCACCTTCTTTGTGTTTATCCTTATAATAGTGGAAACATAGAATATTTCTTTTTGTGATTTACTAATTTCATTCAACAAAATGGTTTACAGGCCCACTTATGTAATGAAGTCTTTCATGTTTTCACCACTACTTTACATGTATGTGTCGTATACCAGCATTTCTATATCAATTCTTCAATGATGAACATTTGGGCTGTTTCGAGCTTCTTGCTATTGTGAACTGTGCTGCAATGAACATGGAGAGCATTTGCCCGTTTGTGTTCTGCTCTTCTTTCTCTGGGATATATGCCCAGCAACAGCTTGCTGTGCCATGTGGTATTACTATTTCCAATTGTATTAGGTAATGCCATATTGCTTTTAACAAAGGTTGCACATATTTCTGAGTCCACCAGCAGTATATAAGAGTTCCAATCTCTCTTCACCCACTCCAGTATTTACTGTTCTCTGTTTTTGTTTAATCTATAATCCAGAAGATACTGTGTTTTTTCTGGGTGGACTAGAGAAACAAATTCAAAGACATACGTGTCTAAGAAAGAGCTTTTTTTTAATTTTATTTTTTTTAATTCTATTGGGGGCTCTTACAGCTACTAACACCATTCAGTACATCATTTGTATCAAGCACATTTGCACACAAGTTTCCACATACATTTCCCAACACTTTCCACTTGAGCCCTTGATACAAACTCCTCTTTAAAAAAAAACAACAAAAAAACCCCTCCCCTTTCCCCTCCCCCCATAAAAGAACAATTGTATACTGAGAAAACATCCCAGCCCAGTCCAGATGAAATCTAAGTCCTATATGTGTTAGTCTAGGTAGACTAGGGAAATAAATCTATAGAAACTCATATGTGTATAAGACAGAGTTTTATTTAAAGAGTGACTGTACACTAAGCACCCCAACCCAGTCCAGTCCAAGTCCATAAGTCCAACATCAGCCCATATGTCTGATATTGATTTACAAAATCCTACTCAAACTCACAAAACACATGCAATGATGCCAAATGCACGAGGAAAGCCAATCAGTGAATGTGTAAGCATTTCAGCACTGGCAGGCTGAGCTCAGCTCGTTTCAGCTTCACCCTGCTGCTCTAGCATCCATGGCTGAATCAGAGTAGTCCATGTGGCTTCACCTCAGGGATGTCTCACAGGAAGTGAGCTTTGCTAGCTGAGGCAGAGAATGAGCTAAGATAGCCGCAACTGGGCTGACCACCAGAGAGCAAGAGACCAGAGAACCAGAAAGATGAGGCTCACCAAGTCATTTATCTCTATACCCTTCAATTAATCCCACATGTGTCTATTGGCTAAATTGGCACAATAAACCTTAATTATAACAGATATTACCCCATATGTCTGATATCAGCCTATAAATTCCTCTTCAGACTCATGAAACAAATTCAATGACGCTGAATGCTGAAAGATCACAGGTGAGTGAGTGGAAAGTATTGCTTCAAGGCTCTGGCTGCATAAGTGTTGCTCCATCTGGCTGGTAAGCAGGAATGTATCACAGGAAGATGAAGCAGAGAGAGTGTCTCCCGCCTCCAGAGAGGAAGACAGGAGTTCCTAGAATCCTCAGGAGAAGACCATGCCCACCCAGAGGCCTCAATGACTATGATCTGATTGACAGACTAAATTCCACCCCTTCACAAATTGACAAGAGATTATGTACCTGCCACAGGTAATGATTGTAAGCAATTCCTTATATGTTTGTTGGCGGGTAAGTGTCATCCTTTGAGAATTGTCTATGCATGTTTTTTGCCCATATTTTAATTGGATCATTTCTTTCTTATTGATGTGTTTCAGTTCTATAGATCATAGTAATTCATCCCTTGTCTGTTGTATCATAGCTGAAGATTCCCCATCCTTATCTCTGGGCTATTGCTTTACTCTTTGATGAAATTTTCTGATATGCATGAGTGTTTTATTAACATATTATAGTCATCCCTTTTGTCTTCCACTGTGTCTGATTCTTTTATTTGATCTGTGTAAGACCTTAAATAAGGTCTTTAAACTTATCCCAGTTTTCTCATTTATGATCCTTACAGTTCTGGGTTTTACATTTTGGTCTATTATCCATCTTGAGTTCATTTTTGTGCATTGGGCAAAGCATAGATTCCGTTTCATTATACTGCAGATAGAGATTCAGTTTGTTGATGAGGGTGTCCCTTGACCAGTTAATGTTTTTCAGGACAACGGTTGTTGAAAATAAGTTGCCTGCAGGTATATGCTCTTATTTCTGGGTTGTCTGTCCTGGTCTATCTTTTTATTGGTCCATATATCTATCATCATAACAGTACAAGTTATTTTGACAATTATGGCACTATAAGAGGGTTTGAGGTTCAGATCTCCTCTTTGGATTTTTTTGTTGAGAAGTTTTGTGTTTATTCTGGGCCTCTCCTCTCCATATGAAGTTGGTAATTAGGTTTTCCTATTTCTTTATAGAATAAAGTTAGGATTTGGATCAGAATTGTATTGCATTTGTAGATTGGACGTAATATTGACATTTTCAAAATATTAAAATTTCCTATCAATGAACACTAACTAGATAATGTCGGTCTCATTTGTGTAAGATCTCTTTTGGTTTCTTGTAGCAATACTCTGTAGTTTTCTTTTGTACAGGTCTTTGGTTTCTTATGTTAGATTTATTCCTAGGCATTTCAACTTTATTGTAAATAGTACTGTTCTTGACAGCTCTTTTGGAGCTCTCTTTGCTGGTATATGGGAATCAGAATGATTTCTACTTATTAATCTTGAATCCTGCTACTCTACCAAATACCTCACTTATGTACAACAGTCATTTTGTGGAATCGGTAGGGTTCTTGCTATATAAAATTATATTTGCTGCAAATAGCAAGAACTTTACTTATTCTTTGCTCAGCTATATATTTTTGATTTCTTTCTTTTTTCTAATGATTTTGACAAAAACTTCAAAGAAGATGTTGCCTAACACTGGTGATAAGAGGCACCCTTGTTTAGTTTCTGTTCTCAAAGAATGTTTTTTTCAGTTTTCCTCTCATTAGCCGTGATTTTAATCATGAGATTTTTGCATATGGCCTAATATGGTAAAGATTTTCTTTCTATTCCTATTATAGTGCTCGTTTTAAAAATTAGAAATTGGTTTTGGATATTGTCTATTACTATTTTTCTGTGGCATCTATTATATGATCATGTGGTTCTTGTTGTTTATCTTTTTATTTGGATAATTAAATTGTTTTTCAAATGTTCAACCATCATTACATTCCTAGTATGACTCACACTTGCTCGTGCTGTTTCTTTGTTTCTGTTTTGGATATGTTGTTGGATTCTATTGGCTAGAATTTTTGCATCTACATTCATGGGGGATTTTGGCTTTCTATAATTGTGAGGTCTCTGTATGATTTTCGTCAAGGGTTTCACTGGTTCATCAAATGAGTTTGAGAGTTTTCTGTTCCTTTCTATATTCTAGAATGATCTGTGACAGCTCTTCCCTGAATATTTGGTAGAATTCCTCCATGAAACCATCTGGTCCTGGGTTTCTCTTGGATGGGGAGTTTTTTGGTGACCTTCTGTATGTCTTCTTTTGCTATGGGTCTTTTCATGTTTCCTACAACCATTAATGTTAATTTGCATAGATGGTATATTTCAAGGTATTTGTACATTTCTTCTTGATTACCAAACTTGAAGCATATACAGTCTTTTGTAGCACAGTGTTATTATTCTTTTTACTTCATTTGAATTTGTGGGGATGTCACCTTTTTCATCTATAATTATAGATATTGGCATCTACCATTGTTTTCCTTTTTAAAGTTTGCCGGTAGTTTGTCAATTTTGTTTATCTTTTCAAAAGAAAAATTCTTGTCTTATTTTTTCCATTGCTTCTTTTTTTTCTAATTCATTTATTTTTCACTCTATTCTTTCTGATTTCTTTCCTTCTGGTGTTGGAGGGTTTATTTTGTTGTCCTTGTTCCAGTTGTTGGAGGTGTTGTATTATGGTAATGATTTTGGACTTCTCTTTTTTCATATGTGCACAGATGGCTCTAAATTATCCTCTGATAAATGTTTTTTCTGGGTCCCTCAAATTTTGGTATAATATGCTATTGTTCTAGTTTGTTTCAAGGGATAATTTAATGCCTTTTAAAAATATGCTACCTAGTCACTTTTTTTCAGTCACCACGTGTTGTCTTGAAGGGGTTCTTTCTATTGCTGATTTCCAGTTTTATAGCCTAGAGAGCTAAGAAAATGGATTGTAGAATTTCTATGCTTTTGAATTTGTTGAGGGTTCCCTTGTGCCTGACTAGGTGATCTATTCTACAGTATGGACCATGTGTGCTGGAGATGAATATGTTTTCAGGTGGAATGCTCTGTATATGCTAGAAGTTTGCGCTGTCTAACATGTTGCCTGATCTCCTGCTTCTTTATTGAGTTTCTTTCCTAATGAGCTGTCTTTCCTTGAAAGTGGTGTGCTGAAGTTTCTCACGATGACTGTGGAGCTGTTTGCTTTGTTTTCAACTCTGTGAGCATTTAATAGATGTGTTTCGAGTCTTTCATTGGGTGAATATATGTTTATTAAGGGTAGGTGTTCCTGATCTATTGTTTCTTTAATCAGTGTGTAGTGCCCATTCTTATCTCTCATTATGTTATTTACCTTGAAATCTATTTTATCAGAGATTAATATTGTTACTCTTGTCTCTTTATGTTTGCCATTGGAGTGGTAGATTATTTGCCATTTTAAAATTTTTTTCTATTTCTGATTTTGAGTCGAAGGTCTGTCAGGCCTATTTTGCTCCTAATTCAGTCTGCTACTCCCTATCTTTTGATTACTGTACTTAATCCATCGATATTCAGTGTTGTTAATTGATACAGACTGGTTTGCTGATGTCTCTTTTGTTGTGCTTTTGTGTTTTATTTTTCCTTTTTGTTTGTATGCAGCTTTATTGGTGTCTCTGGTCTTTCTATTTGTGTTGTCTTTAGTGTTGCTTTATATTGGTTTCTGGGTAGTATTGTTTTATTTGATGCTTTCAGGTTTGTCTGATTTTGTTGTTGATTCTCTGTCCATTGTGTTCCAGTTTATATTTTTTGTACTGTTGGCCTTATTGTGAATTCCTTTAATTTTACTTGATCTGGAAATACTTATATTTGTCCCTCATATTTGAGGGATTATTTTGCTGTACATAGAATTCTCAGTTTGCAGCTTTTTCCTTTCAGAATTTCATATGTCACTTCATTTAAAACGAAAAAGTTTTCATTGATATAAAATTCACATATCATACACTTCCATATATAAGTTGCATTTAATAAGAATAAATAAATAAAGAGAAAGAAAGAAAAGACATTCCGTATTGTTAAAATAAGGCACAGAGGAAATTTCTATTGTGGAACAAATAATAAATATTTAGACCTAGAGCAAATTGACATTTGTCTGTGTAGTTTCTGGTAAGAAGGCCATGCTACTCCTTATTGGTTCTCCTTTGCAGGTATTTGTTCTTTTGTCTCTAGCTGCCTTTAAGATTCTCTCCTTGTCCTCGAAATTGGAGGATTTGACTATACTATGTTATGGTGTTTTTCCTTTGGAATTTATCTTAGTGGGGGTTTCTCAGCTTCTTGAATAGTTATTTTCTCCTCTTTTTTGATGTTGTAGAAATTTTCTTCCATGACATCTCATTCGATTTTCTCTCTATAATTTGTTTCTTCTTGTTCAGGGATCTCAGTGAGATGTACCTTGTTTCTACTGATCGTGTTCCACATCATTCTCAGACTTTCTTCTGATTCGTTTGTTGCTGTTGCTTGATTTTTATGCATCGTAGTCAGAGTGGTTGTCTCTGGCCTCTCTCTAATTCGATTTCCCTTTCCTTACATTGTATTCATCAGGACTCTGACTATAGGGTATGTGGCCTAATTCTGTTATTTTGTTGCTTTTCTGAGATTACTTTTGGTTGAAGGACTTTAATATTTAAATTTCCTCTGTTGTTCTCATGAGAGTTCTCCACATGTATTTCAAGAACTTAAGTTTCATTCCTCTGAATTCTTTAGAATTTTGGTTTCTGATTTCTATTTTTGTATGTGCAGGGATTCTTCTTCAGAGCATTCCATTCACTTTGTGGTTTTAAGTTGTTTGTGCTTGTTTTTTTTTTATTTTTATGGTTTACTGTGACTGGCTGTTTATTCAGCATTGTGATACAGTTATTAGTGATGTGTGTGCTGCTGGGTCATGTAGAGGAAGCTGGTTCTGTCTATTGGCAGGGGGGAATTGGATAGGTGCTGGAAAAGACACAGTGGTGAAACAGAGAGAAGAGGAGAGAGATGGGTAGATAGGGTAAGTGGGGGGAGGAAGAAGAGAGAAAATAAAATAAAAATAACTGTAATAATAAGCAGTTGACTGAAGAGCCCAAGAGATTTTTAAAATAGTGGGGAAATGTATTTTAAGAGAGATAATAAAGTTAGTTAATATTTTATGGAGAAAGAGAGAGCAGAATGAGCTTGTTGATGTATATGGCACAGAAGGGACAAAGGAGGCAAAGACAAGGGTGTGGCTTGAGTGTGGGTGCTGAAATTCTGTTGCTATTGCAGTGAGAATGAGGGCATGCCTGTACACTCCGAGAGGCAAAACAACAACAACAACCCCAAACAAAACCTTCTAGTTTCTCAGTGTGCCAGAATCTTTAGTCTTGCTGTTTGTTCCCCAGAGGTAAATGTGTATTTTCAGGAGGTTGGTGCTGCATGAAATATGAAACCAGAGGAGGAAGTGGGAGAGACTAGGAAAAATAAAATAAATGTATTATAATGAAACAAAAGTAACCCCCACCTCACCCCTTCCGCTCCTCAAATATAGCAGTCAGTTAAACTGAAGCAGGGACAAAATACTGCTCTGGAGTAGATAAAACACAGCCCTGGGGATAAATAACATGTGGAATGTGAAAAGCTCCCAGTGACCTTCAACCCACCCATCCCTTGTTCTGTTTCTATAACCTGCTTGCTATCTGCAGGCCAGGCCTATCCCCAATAGCTCTGTGTAACTGCTTATTTCTCTTTCTGCTTCCTGGCTCTCTGGCCAACCACAGACAACCAGGTAATCCACTCCCCTGACTTATTAAATGCTAATGGATGAAGGGGAGGGAGGTTCATTCTCTGGATAAGAATCCACTGAGCCATGTGCAGACACCATAAAGTCCTTCCTTTTGTTACAACACAATTGGCATTGGCAATTCCTCCACAGTGACTCTGGTAACAAAACCACTTTGTGGATGGCAATTCCTGCTCTTTTGGCAGTGCTGTTAAGTTGAGAAAAAGAGCAGGGTGGTCACTGGATAACAAAGAAGGAAATAAACAAACACTTCACCAAAGATGACATACTAACTATGCTAGTCTGGGTAGAATAGAGAAACAAATTCATAGACACTCATATATGTATAAGAAAGAGCTTTATATATAAGAAAAAATGAATATTGAGAAAACATCCCAGCCCAGTCCAGATCAAGTCCATAAGTCTGCTATTAGTTCATAAGTATAACACCAATCTATAAAATCCTCTTCAGACTCACAAAACACATGCAATGATGCTGAATTCAGGAAGAACACAATCTAGAGGGTGGGAAGTCTTGTAGATCCAGTGGTATTGTAAGCATCTCAGCGCTGGCAGGGGTCTCCACGTGCCTCCTCTAGGTCCAGAGTTCTATGTGGCTAGAACCATGTGGCTTCTCCTCGGGGATGTCTCTTAGGGGATGAACAGAGAATGTCCATCTCCCACCTCCAAGGAGAAAAATGCAAGAATCCTCAGAAGGCTGTGCCCACCCAGAAGCCTATTGACTATGATCTGATTGACAGACTAGACTCTCTCCCTTCACTCTTAATCCTATCAAGTACCAAACTGACACCAGATTATATAACCCAATCATAAAAATTGGAAAATAACAAATGGACAAGAAATTCCATAAGAACTATCAATGCCTCTGCTGGGTAAGTACTGAATAGATGTAATTTATATATATATATATATATATATATATATATGTGTGTGTGTGTGTGTGTATATACACACAGAGATATGTGCACTCCCATGTTTATTGCAGTACTGTTCACAATAACAAGAGCTGTAAAGATTCCAAATGCCCATAGAAAAATGGATAAAAACTGGCATATTCACACAATGGAATACTGTGCATTGCTAAATAAACTATTATGAAACCACAAAACACCTCATGACATGATGAAAAAAGAAGTCAAAGTATTATAATGAAATGTGCAAAAGAACTAGCATTTGATATATAATGATATTGTTTGATTATATTTGTTAGGCCACCTTTCTTTGGAATGGGCATCCATATGGATCTCTTGGGATTCACTAATCAGGTAGGTGTCTTCCAGTTGGAAGTTAGAAAGACACAATGAGAAAAATACTTGAGACACTTATTTTAAGCTGAAAGCATCAAAGAAAAAAATTAAAGCTTCATGGTGAAATATGGCTATAGGCTCCTTATTGAACCATGCAGGAAGCATCAAGGGAAGATGGAAGGAACATAGTCATCAAAATGTCAAAAGCTCACATACGGTCACGAATCAATGGTATTGAAGGAAGAAGTACTTATTGCACTGAAAGCATTAGCAAAAAATAAGTCTCCAGGAATCGACAGAATGTCCATGGAAATGTTTCAGCAAGTGGAAGCACTCACCATTTTATGCCAAGAAATTTGGAAGACAGCTACCTGGTTAACCACGTAGAAGAGATCCATAATGGTAATCATTCCAAAGAAAGGTGATCTAACAAAAATGCAGCAAGTATCAAATGATTATAATTAAATATCATATGCTCATGAAATTCTGCTGATGGAAATTTTTTAAATGGTTGCAGCAGTGTTTCAACTGAAATACCTTCGAAATTTAAGCCAGATTCAGAAGAGGACATAGTATAAGAAATAACATAACTAACATCAGATGGATATTAGCATAAATCTGAGAAGACTTCAGATTTATTATCTGTGTTGATGGATACTGTTTTAAGCAAGAGAAGTCAGCAGGACACTTCCTTATGCTTATTGTTGTACATGCACCAAGTGGCAGTTATTCGAGCAAAAAAGGACTATTGGGTGGTTTAATATCAGGAAAGGTGGATGTCAGGCTTTTATCCTTTCATCATATTTATTCAGTTTGTATATTAAATTTGTACTTGCTGAGCAAGTAATCCAAGAAGCTAGACTGTAGGAAGAAGAGCAAGCAGAGCTTCAGGATGGGAGAGGACAGAGTTCAGAAGAGTCAGGGGGAAAGGAGCAGTAGAAGCAAGAAACACAAAAGAGAGACACGTGATTAACAAATGTGCACAAATCAGAATGTCTGTAAGTATTGAATGAAAAATGATTGTCTCTGAAAACTTTTATTGAAATCACAATAATGTTTAAAAAAACCAACAAGAAACAAAACAACTCTTCAGGGGACTTTAAGTATTTGCCTCTGTCAGTTCAAATTCGTGAGACTCAATTTCCACAAGTTCTTTCAACTGGTCATAACTGGGGTCAATTCTAAATTCTCTCATCACATTGTGCTGGAAATGTACTGTGGATATTCTTTCCTGCATTGACCTCCCTGAGGCTTATAATATAATTACAAGCTCTCTTATTGACATTTTTTTTAACCTTTGATTTTAAAATTATACAATTTTTAAAAGTTGTGATTTAGGTGAAAGTTTACAGAGCAAATCACATGGAAATGAGCAAACAAAAATAGAAAGGGGTTTTAACTTAGACTGGGGCGAGATGACCTTGTGAAAGTGTGGATACCTAAAATAGAAAATTAGCCTGAAAATAGGAGTCTATAATTCAAAGTCCTTGAGTAAATTTCAAAGGCACAAGTTTGAGGGTTGTCTTTCAAAAGCCCAGCAGCTGCCCTGTCCACTTGCAGGAAGAAGACCTGAGGAGAAGGTGGGATGTTACTGCAGCTAACGTGTACAGGAGCAGAGTGTGAAGGGCTCCACAAGTTGAGAGAGCTATGCCTTAACACACGCTAGAGGAGACCTCGAGGACACTGAGTCCCAGCAGTCTTATGTCACCTAAGCCGGGCTGTAGTTTAATATGGCAAGGCCCTGACAAAAACCTTATCAGACAGAAAGCTGAGAGAAATATTTCAGAGAAAATAATTTATACCTGAATGAAATAATTCATACTTGTTCTATGTGTTCAAACAACCCATTGATTAAAACCAATTCTTCACTGCTCATTAAAAGAGGCCCACCCTTCAGAACCTATACTTGGTAATACTTGGTTGCTATTTAATTGGAGTTACAGTAAAAAGGAAAATATAAAGCGGCTATTAATTGTTTATGTACTGTAATTTCACTTTTTCCTTAATTTCAGTTTTCTCTGCCTTAATAAGTCAGACTTAGCACTGAGGCAATAGAGAATACCATGACTCGGGGCGGACGGACATTAAAGTAACCTCCTACAAAACTCTTAGAAGATCTTGTGCTGCAGATTTACGTAATGCAATATGTCTTTTGATCTCGATTGCTACTCCCATGAGCATTGATTGTGGATCCACAAAAGAGAAAATCTTTGACAACTTCAAGCTTTTCTCCATTTTTCATGATGTTACTGACTGGACCAGTGGTGAAGATTCTGGCCTTCCTCACACTGAGTTGTAATCTAAATTGAAGACTGTGATCTTTGATTTTCATCAGCAAGTGCTTCAATTCTCCTTCACTCTCAGCATGCCAGGTTGTGTTATTTGTAAACTGCAGGTCGCTACTAAGCCTTCATTCAACACCGACGCTGCACTCTTCTGAATATCATCCAGCTTCTCTGGTTACTTGCTCAGAATACAGATTGAACATGGGGAGGGGCTACGACCCTGACATACACCTTTCCTGATTTTAAACCTGCAGCATTCCTTTGTTCTGTTTGCACCATGAAATAGTAATGAATACCAGGTTCAGCTACGCAGCAGATTCACCAGGGAAGACAGTCAGCCTGATAGATTAGATAAGATGTGTTATGACATTTGTCTACCCTGGTAAGGAAAATAGCCATTTTCACCCTTTAAATACCCATAGGAATATCTAAAAGTAGCAGATATTGTGCTGCTGAAAAAAACCATGGATATGTGGATTATGTGCCAATAAAACTGGAAAAAATAAAAGAAGCAATGCTGAAATACCTTTATGGCGATCAGGATAT
Organism: Nesogale talazaci; assembly: GCA_004026705.1. Taxonomy (NCBI): domain Eukaryota; kingdom Metazoa; phylum Chordata; class Mammalia; order Afrosoricida; family Tenrecidae; genus Nesogale; species Nesogale talazaci. The sequence goes on along the minus strand of PVJH01021574.1, from coordinate 24,079 downwards.
TCATGCAAGGAATATACCCTCTGCACAAGTCATGACAGATATGGTAATCACGGGAGTCACCCACGCCCACTGCCTCAGTCATTTGACGAAGGTCTATTCCTGACATCACACCATTTCAGAGTACAATCATATCAAGTACTGTTGTACAATCACTACCCAGATCAGTTTCAAGACATTTTCTTCCTTCCTGTACTCTAGGATATCAGCTCCATATCACATGACCCCCCCTTTCCTGGCCATACACCCCAGGAACCCTTATTCTAGTTATTGTCTCTATGAATTCATCCATCCTGGGTTTCATATACCAAAAAGCATAGAAAAATACGTACCAACAATAACAAAATACTAAACGATAAACAAGCAAACATGTTTTTAAAAGTCCTAAATGTAACAAAAGGGAGAGAAGATGACAAAGTTTTAAGTATTTAAGTCAGATCTAGCATTTTAATTTACTATAGTCTTCTCTATAACACTCTGCTTGATCATCAGGTTATTCCCATCCCTCAATTATGGTTAGAGGGAAATCACTGGGTGCTTACTGCCAGTGTAGCTTCTGCAAATGTATTTTGGGCTTCCGCTGTCCCCCTTCTGCTACCATCACAAGTTCCGCTCTCCTACTATTACCCCTGCAGATTTGGATTATGTAATTTCCAGCCTTTGGATCATAGATGTTTGTGTGCTTTTTTCACATAGGCTTCTTTGATGTTTCCTTAAGATGGCAAGGGAGCCACTTCTGTCTGGCCATACCATATAACTTTTCCACTGCTAAACTGGTAGGCTTGTAAGTATATACAACCATTGTAGAAAATGGTATGGGTTAAACAACTGGGAATAGACATACCATGTAACCTAGCAATACCCCCAAAGAAGTAAGAGACAGAACATAAGCAGACACTATGTTCAATATGACTCAGTTCACAACAACAAAAAACTGGAAACTGCTCAAATGCTGTCAATAGAAGAATGAATAGAGAAACTCTGGTAAATACAGAGGACAATTATTGTGGGAGTCCACTACTATAAGAACCAAGATGAATTCAGGCTTTTACTTTTACGACATGTAATCTTCTAATCCAGTCTCACAAGCTACAAAGTAGAGAGCCTGTCTGGTGCACAAGAACCATATATCATCTTCCCCTTTATATGTACATATTATGAACCACTTCAACAGAGACCTTACCTCATGTGAAGGCAGTTTCTCAAAGTGAGAGGAGGAGAATACCATTTACTGTGCTATGGTCACTCCAAATCAACAGATCCCTCCTACAGGAGTGTAGCAGACTGCATTGAAAATTCAAATCAAGACAATGGTGGCGGTGGGATAGGAATATATGTTTCCTAGAAGACAATTACACTTCTGTTGGTGTGAGGAGAAATTTGCAGGAGAAACCTCCTATCGAGGGAAAAACACAACTATTTTTATATATAACTTAAAGGGAGAATACAGCCAGTACTGTGCTTCATGTTGGAGACTTTTGAGCTAGCTTGTAGCCAGCACTTGGAGATCCAGGCCATGTGCCATAGTCTACTGGCACTTTAGACTCTGCCTTTTTCAGCACACAACCTCCCTCATGGTCAACAGCAAAAGAACTTCATGTGGACATTCCACTAAGTGAACTGGGATTTATCTCAAATTCACCCGTAATAGCTTCAAGGAACCAATATTCTCCCTTGGACTTAAGGCTGAAATGTTCTAGTGTATGAAGCAGATGTCTGCTGTTGCATGGTTATGGAATTGGTAATTGTTGGACATTGGCTAGGGCTTCTTTTTGAAGGTGCCCAATGAGTAGTGGCTTGGGACTCCCATACCTTTACTATTTTAATGCTGTCCTTGCTTCCTTGTGGCATATATGATTCTGGTAGTTAAGGTTCTGTTTTTGTGAATGATTCTTATTGAAAGTTTTGCCTTATCACCAACATCCATTGTTCAGGTAAGTAGTCTCCAGTCACTTAAGTCTTTAATCCATACAAGGCAACAGTTCATGTATTGCAGTCTGTACAGCCAACCTATACTAGTATAATTTCCTTTTCTCAGAATTGTTTTAAATTTTACACCATTGGTTAAATTAATGACATTATTAACAGAATTGCCTTATGCCCCATGGGGATGACATATAATGTTCTCTCTCATAAAATGACAATGATGTGTCTAAAGTGAGCCAGAAACATCTGTGAACCATAGATATATGAATGGATTTTGGGTTCATGTTAAATTCTAGCCCTTATCAAAGAATTATTGGTTCTACAACATGACCCTATTTGATAAAGTGCACAGCCAATTATGGCAGTGTAGTTAAAATGTAACTCCTTATCATTTAACCTCTCCTTTGACCTATGCTTAAGTTGTTTCATTTTTAATATTTTTTTGCTTTCTTTCTGATTGAGGTTTACCTGTTTTGTATTCTCTCTCTCTCTCTCTCTCTCTCTCTCTTTCTCACTAGTTTTGCTATTTGATTCCTCATTGTGCTTTAAATAGTTTTCTGCATATTAAATCCAGGATAGATAAATCTGTAGAGTAACTGCATTAGTACCTTGTGTCCTGGACCACCACTTATCTGTCAGTTTGTGGAATGGTGGTGGCTTATGTATTACTGTGATCATGAAAGTTATGTCACTTGTCTTTCAAATACCAGTAGAATAATGTAAATTGAACCGATTTCAGCAGAACATCTAGACTAAGAACAGAATCCAAAGAAGGAATAGGCTGTCCACTTCACAGGAATTATCCACTGAAAATCTGAAAGTATCAAAATATTGTTACGGAAAACCTAATTAATAGAAGCAGAAGGTTGCCAGAGATAATGTCTAAAGATGTCAGAAGTCATTTAAAATGTGACTGAGGAAGAGCTGCCTGCTTAAAGCAGAGTCCACCATCATGACAGACAGAGTAAAACTGGTGGGAACAAGACTTTGGGATGCCCATTTGCTGATGGGGCATGACTCAAAGTGAGATGTGAGGAGACAGAGCAGCAAACATCAATTAATGGTTGGAACCTGGCATCTATATTTGAACTTAGGAAAATTGGAAGTTACTAAAAATGAAACGCACAAAGTTGGATATTCTAGGTGCTAGTGAGTTGAAATACAGGGCTACTGGCCATTTTGAATCAGAAAATCATATGGATGACAGACAAGAGGAAGGACATTGCATTCTTAGTGAAAAAGAACATTTCAAAATCCATCTTGGCGAACAATGATGTCTAGGATAGAATAATGCTTATCTGCAGGTAAGTAATCGAATCACTACAACTATTATTCAAGTTTACTCACCAACCACTAAAACTAGTGATGAAAACATTCAACAACTATACCAATGTCTTTAGTTTCAAATTGATCCAACATATAATCAAGATACATAGAGGCTGACTGACATTTGGAATGCAAAAGTTGGGGGGAAAAAAGGGATAGTAGTTGGAAAATATGGACTAGGTGATAGAAATCGAGCTGAAGGCTGCATGATAGAAGTTTGCAAGACCAATGAATTATTGATAGAAGATACCTTTTTCCAGCTACACAAAAGATAACTATACACATGGACTTCCCCAGATGGAATACAAAGAAACAAAATCGCGTTCATCTATGGAAAGAGACACTGGAGAATCTCAATATCAGCAAAGAAAATGAAGTTAGGGTCTCACTGTGAAACAGACCATCAATTGCTCAGATGCAAGTTCAGGTTGAAACTAAAGTAAATGAAGACAAGTCCACAAGAGCCAGGAGCTAGAGGATATGCTACCTGGATTTCAAGAACATCCCATTGAACACTAAAATGACAGAAGACCTGATGAGCTTTGGAAGAACATCATACATGAAGAAAGCAAATGGTAATGTTAGAAGATAGGAAAGAAAGAAAGATCCAAGTGAATAGCGGATAAAACTCAGAAACTTGTTCTTAATCACAGAGCTGCTAAGGCAAATGGAAGAAATTATCATGTCAAAGAGCCGAACAGAACATTTCCAAGAGAAACTCTAGAAAGGCAAAGTCGAATATTATAATACAGTGTGCACAGACCTAGTTACAAAACCAAAAAGTTACAACACACTTGGCATAGGTTAGACAGAAAGAACTCAAGAAAAAACTCCCACCTCAAGTTTCAATATTGAAAGATTCTATGAGCAAAGTATTGAATGATGCAGGAAGCATCAAAAGAAATGGAAAGAATATAGTCACTGTACCAAATGGAATGAGCTGACATCCCACCATTTCAAGAGGCAGCATATCACAAGAACGTCATACTTGGTAGAGGAGCAGTGACAAAGAGGAAGGCCCTGAGCGAGATGGCGTGACACCGTGGCTGCACCAATGGGCTCCAACAGAGGAATAATTGTGAGCATGACAAAGGACCGGGGGGTATCTCATTCTGCTGCACATAGAATCATTCTGAGCTGGAACGGACTCAATGGTATAGCAACAGCAGGGACATTCCAGGAAGATTGTGGGGAAATGGGGAGTCAACAGCAATGAATATAAGAAAAATGTTCTGAGTTTTTGATGATTGCACAACTGCTAAGACTATTGAATGATTAAATCGTTTTCTATGTGAATCATATGCTAATAACTCAAAATTCAAGAAAACCAGGGAAGTCACTTCTTGAAACTCAAGACACCACGCAGGTCACCAAATAATTAAAAACCCAAACATAGGGCTGAGCCTCGGTGGTGTAAGTGGTCGAGTGCGGAACTGCAGCCCGCGGGCTTGGCGGTTCAAATCCAGCGGTGGCTCTCAGGAGCGGCACTGGGTAGCGCCCACGACCACCAGAGGCAGTGATGCCCACATACACACAAAAAAACCCAAACATAAACTCACTGTCAAGTTGAGGTTCATGCACTGCAACCCAATAGAGAAGCTAGACCTGCCCCTGTGAGTTTCCAGGGAGTTGAAAGCCTAGACTTTCATCTGATAAAATCATAGATGGGTCTATAAACTAAACAGTATGCCTGATGAGTGTGCTCCTTAGAATAATCAACTAAGTGAGACCAAAAGGACAACACTTGCTCAAAACTAGAGATTAGAAGGCAGGGAGGGGCAGGGAAACCAAATGCATGCAAATAGGAAATCCAAAGAGGAAGTAGAGTTTTGACACAATGTAGGGATTGCAATCAAGAGCACAGTAAAATCTACATAGAGAGATTGGAAAACTAATTTGCTATGTAAACATTCGCCTAAAGCACAAAATGTTAAGAAATGAAAGACTTTGTGCCTATTAGATCTTGGGTAGATATAGAAGGGCTAGAGAACTGTGTCCTTTATTTATTTATATATCTATTTATTTATTTTTAAATCCCACCCCACCACGCCACCCCACACGCTTATTCCGCCAAGACCGTTTCCTTGGCTGTGGGTTTGCTGGATAGTACGTAGGAGCAGTGGGAATTCCATTCGTCCATTCATGCGCATCACTAAATTAGATAACGAGGCATTTGGCTACCTTAAGAGAGTCATAGTTACTCCTGCCAGTTCACTCGCGCTTCATTCAATTTCTTCACTTTGACATTCAGAGGACTGGGCAGAAATCGCGTCAAAACCCGTTGTGGGCCTTCCTGAGAGAACTGTGTTCTTTAACTTGTGAGATCTTACCTTCTCTGGGTAAATATTTAAGGAAAGAGAAAAAAAGTTGTCAGATTAGATGTGGAACAGAGTTAGTGATACATTACATTGATTTTTTAGTTTAGTGCCAAAAGTGGGATTTGTTTGATTTCACTACAGTACATCTAGAGTGGAGTTACTGAGTACTATGGCTATAATCTATGCTTAATTCAGAAATTCCCCCCCCAAAGTAGTTGCACTATTTACATTTCTACCAGTAATGTATGAGAATGAAATTTCGCTATAATCTGACCAACACTTGCTTATTTGTCTTGTCTTATTTAAAAGCAGGAAGTAGAACGATGTGCAGTGGTATCTTTACACCTGAAAAAATCCAAAGCTTTGTGGGGCTGAGCACCGGTGGCGTAAGTGCTTGAGTGCGGGTCTGCGGCTCGTGGCCTTGGCGGTTCAAATCCAGCAGCGGCTCTCAGGAGCAGCTTTTGGTTTTAATTTAGATTTCCCTTATGATATGCCTGGGTAGCTGAAATACTTAAAAGCCCCACTATGAGCTGGAAGTTGATGCTCTTTCGTGGCAACTGCTTCTAAAAAGTCACAGTGTTAGAAACCCCATTGGATCACTTCTACTCTCCACGAATTAATTGATAAGTCAGAATTGCCTCCACGTCAACTAGCGATCATAATAACGAATGATAGTGAGCATCTTTTCATGGACTTATTGGTCAATTATATAACCTCTATGTCCATTCAGATCCTTGGCCATTTTTCATTTGGGTCACTCTTTTATCGCTGTTTTTTTTTTAAATCATTATATTGAGGGCTCGTACATCATTTTTCACAATACATAAATAAACATACTTTGCCAAGCACCTTCACATATCCGCTGCTATTATCGTTCTCCAGATCGCTAAGTTTTAAGAACTCGTTTTTAGGGGAGTTTCAAATGCTTTGTGGAAAAATGAAATTAAAACAACAAAAATTTCCCTAACTTTTTAAAACGTATTCCTTATAGGTATGTGATTTTTAAAATGTTCTTTTCCATTCTGTGTGATACTTTTCACTTTATATTGTTATCAAAGCATAGACATTTTTAATATCAACAAACACAATTTTGGGGGGGATAGAAGCATGCTGCTTGCGTTTTGGTGTCATATGTAAAAAATAATTACTTAGGGTAAGGAAAAATATTTATTCTTGTATTTTTTTCTTTTTAAAAATATTTTTCAGAAAATTTATTGAAAAGAGAATTTAAATTAAAAATATTCTTTCATATTTTGTAATAAAATATTGTAGCATAAATTTCCCCAAATAGAAAAAGATCACATTGGTGTTCAAAACACCTAAGATTGTTGTACAGAGAACATTCATTTTGAAAAGAAAAAAATCATTGTGTCATATAATACATTAAAAAAATCATTTTAGGGGGATCTTCTTGCATTTTCTGTTAAGAGCTTCATTAATTTTTGCTTTTACATTTAAGTTTATGATACATTATGATTAAGTTTTTTTTTTGGTATGGTGCTAAGTAAGGTTTTTAAAAACAATGAATTTCAAGTGACTTTGATGTGAACCTACTTAAAAACCTCTAAATTCTTATTCAGTTGCTTTGTTTTACAGATAAAAGAAATTTAGGTCCAGCTGTCTCATTAAAATTTTTTTTTCATTTAATATAAAGGAAGAAGCATTTGGTTCCTGCTCTTTAGAATTTAGAATTTGTCTGTCAAGTAACAGACAAATATTAAACTGCAGCGTATGAAGGACTAAGGGCAGAAATGCACATGTGTTTTGATTAAGTTTCTTTCCAGTAGTCCTGTCCTGCTTTTAGTGTAGTGGTTTTAATTACCCTACTACTATTGTAGCATTATTTATTTCCCCCTTCAACTTTATGAGTTTGATTAATGTATTTTATGGGTCTTTCATTTGTTCCATGATTTATTATGTCTTCTTTTTCAATTCTCCCTTGATTGTGTAATTCCCTTCTTTGTCTCTCATGTTTGCCTTGATTAATATTGCCACTTCTCCTGTTTTTGGTGCCACTTGCTTGATACACATTCTTCTTAAATCACTTTATTGGGGATTCATACACCTCTTATCACAATCCAAGATGCATGTTTTTCACCCTTTGATTTTTTACTCTAAAGTGTGTTTCTTGTAAGCAGCCTCAGTTATTGTCCCCATGCATCCACTTCCGTCCTTTACAAACTGAAAAATGCAACAAAAACAATTAGAGACAAAAGCAAAATGTCCAGAATAAAATAATAATAATAATTATACAATGATGAAAATACAAATAAAAGATAATAAAGAAAAGAACACTATCCATATTTAAGAGGCCAGACAAGAAACTTCTTTCTTGGAATGGGTGAGAAATAAAATATTTCAACCTAGAGTAAATTCAGGTTGGGCCATAGGGAGGTCAACTGACCAACTATCATATTATATCATGGTTTGATCCACCATAATCAAATTTACAATAATCTCTGACAGTAAAGCTGTTTCAGTCCTTTGAATGTGGTAGCAGGGATCTGGCAGAGGTTGAATCTGACTAGATAGAGGCTGATGGTTTTGGGGCTCCCACTGTCCTCCACAACCTTCAGCCTCTACAAACTGGGTTTACAATTTAAGCTCTGATACTTTTCCTTACATCATATTGGGATTTTGTTATTGTTTTGTTATTGTTATGTTTGTTATTGTTATTGCTATGTTTGGATCACTCCTCACTTAGATGGCTGCTTGTTTGAATGTGAGCCTGGACCAGCTCTAGACACCATCCAATAGATAGTCGAGCACCCTCAGCTTTCTTTACCACACTTTGCTTTAGCATGTTTATTCAGTGATCACTTTATGACAGTGAGTATGGAGCATGGCCATGACAGAAGAACTAACTAGTCTTGAATTGAAGAAGGAATTAAGTGGAAACCCAGAATCCGTATGTTTGTTCATGCATTATGAACGAGTTTGGTTTACTTTGGCAGTTAGTTGTATTATGCCAAAGACAAAACCCTCCAACAGCAACAAACCCCAAACCAAACAAACAAAAGGCAGAAAGGCAAAAAGACAGAGGAAAAAAAACATTTTCAAAACAAAAGAAAAACGGTGTTGATCATCTGCCTGGTTCACACAGAGATTGCACTGATAACATCAATAACTTTTCCAATGACATAGAATTTAGGATTCTGTTGATATGAGGAGTATATTCGAGTCTAGTCCAGTTGAGAGCTGCAATCCTCGAGTTGCTTTGTACAGTTTCATTTCTTGGTTGAGATCTGCTTACACTGAGCATGGGGACTGATGCAAAGGGAAAATTTGAATTTGTATGAATTCTTACAGGTGCAGATCCTTGCCTAACAGATTAAAGCCTATTATATTTATGTAAGGGATGCACTGAAGCATTAAATATATGGTGGCTCGAGGTCACCTTTCATTGGATGCCAAGTTAGCCAGAAGTCCCATCCAAGTTCCAATGACCACTATTTTCAAAGTCTTGGGGTGACCACCCTTTGTTTCCTTTGCCATCAGAATATTTCAGATCTAAGTCCAAGGGTGGATGTAGTTTTGAGGTAAAGTCCAGATCATTCTTGGCTTCCACATTGAGTCTTTCTGGTGTGGCACTTGGGAGATGCTATTTTGCCTGTAAGGCCAATGTTTAAGATCATCATGGTGCTTAGTCTATGCTGTGGTTCACCAAGACCTGTGTAGAAACACATTTGTAGCATCTACCCAGGAACATAACTTAGGTTCCTTACCATTGTTCAGCATCCCTTACTGATGTGAGGTTGTTCCTCCCCACTTCCCCACCATACTCACCAACAGAAATATCAATGCCTCTTCTGAAATATAGAGATTTCTGTCTCCTGGTCTTAACTTTATTTCCCAGTAAGATTCTTCTCTTATTCTTGTGGTGGATCTGTTGATTTGTTAGTCTTGTCTCAATGTTGTATAGCATCAAGAGGATGGTCTTCTCCCCTTTCCCCTTCTTGATGTAGTGACTAATGTGAGGTCTCATTGATGTGATGCTTATGGAGTGCACATAAGGAAGCTGAGATAGGGGTCATGGCCAGTAGGCATATATTCTACACTTTTGTTTTGGTATTGGTCTCTCAAGATTTGTTTATTTGGTGTTTCTCCTTATATAGTGGACACAAAAAGTATTTGCTCTTTTGTGATTGACTAACTTCACTCAGCGTAATCTAGATCCTTCCATGTCATGTGGTGTTTCATGCATTCATCATTTTTCACGGATGTGTAATATTCAATTGTGAGTATATATCATAGTTTCTTCATATATTCTTTTATGTTGGGCATTTGGACTGCTTCCAGTTTCTTGCTTTTGTGAACTGCTCTGCTATGAATATGGGAGATATACATCCACTCTTGTTGTGTCTCATTTCTTTGAGGTATAAGCCTAAAAGTGGCATTGTTAGATCATATGGGATTTAAATTCCTAGATGCTTTAAGTATTGCTACATTGTTTTCCATAGTGGTTGTATGCATCTACAAGCCCACCAAAGTGTACAAGTTCCAATTTCTCCAAATCCTCCTCAGCTTTTGTTGTTTTCTGTTTTTTTTTAAATTGGGCTAGCATTGAGTGTAGGATTTTATTTCATTGTGGTATTAATTTGCATCTTCCTGATGACTAATGATTGTGAGCATTTTTCCATGTGTTTGCTAGTCATTTGTACTTCATTTTCAGTGAACTATGTGTTCATGTCTCCCCGCCCCCCCCTTGTTGGAACATTTGTTATTTTCTTATGGAGCTGTTGTAGAGTTCTGTACATTTAGGAGATCAGACTCTTTTCTCTTAGTAATTTTTGTCAATTTACTCTTGTTTTTTCAAAGTCTCTTTAACGCCTCTTTATCTGGAAATATCCTTACTTCTTCCTCATATTTGAGGGAAAATTTTTTTGGATATAAGATTTGTTTTAGTTTTCTTTTAGAGTTTTACATATACCATTCCATTGTTCTTTTGTTTGGATGGTTTCTAAGCTTATTCTTATTGCTATTCTTCCAAAAATTCTTGGACATTTTTTCTCTGTTGATTTCTCCTCCACCTGTTCTGAATATAGGAATGAAGCTTTACTTATTCCTCTGAATAGTATACTACATATTTCTTATGCTTCTTTCTCTTTATTCTACTTATTGATTGTGAGAGATATTTGTGTTCAAGGTCATGAGTTTGGCCTTTTGTTACTTTATGCACTTAGTCAAAAGTCTTATGGAATATAATTCACATATCATGCAATTCAATGGCTCAATCACATGAGGAAAAGTTGCACAATCATCATAATAATCAGTTTTAGAACATTTTCTTCATTTTTATACTCATCATAATTAACTCCCCATTTTCCACCCCCATTTTCTACCCACCTCTTTTCTCATAGGCCCCAAGGAATCATTCAAACAGTTATAGTTTTTATAGATTTATCTATTCTGGATTTTACATACAGAAAAGTATTAAAAGAAAAACAAAAACTAACAATAACAATGCAATACAGATAAAAACATCAATAAAAAAGAATGCAGGAAATATTAAAAACTAGAGCAAATTTAAATGGATCGGATAAAAGATCAAAAGATGGGATGCTATATTTTAACCTAAATGCATGTACAATAGTCCACATGTATTTCACTCCTACTTTTTAAAAAACTGAAACAATTTTTAATGGGTCAAAGGGGAGATCAAATGATATTACATTTGACCTAACTATGTCTTCCATCATAGACTTTGGTTTTGTCTTACTTTAATTCCACTGTGTCTTTCAAAGTATTAATTCTAATATCTTACAACTAATTGCCTGGACTTTTATTTGGAGATTTTGTTGGTTTACTTTTTTCATTTATTTTGTCAATTTGCTTTTGAATTTTTTTCCTGAGTTCTTCTATACCTTTTTTTTCCTCGAAGCTCTCTCAGTATTTTTCCCCATCCCTAAAGTGCATGAGTTTTATGAGTCTCAATTTCTTTTCTAGTAATTCTAATACATATCCTTTCTCAAGAGGTTCCTTTGGCTCTGTGCATTGATCACTTACTGTGTCATTTCATTTTACTTCTTTGAGCAAACCAAAGTTGATTGTTGTCTATGAGAAACTTCTTTGCTTATTATTTTAATTTCTCTTTATCATGCAGTTATGCACTGGGTAGTGGATTTTGCCCACTAGTTGTAACTGTTGAAGGGGCAGGGGTGGTTCGGCAATATCAGGGCATTTGACATATTCAGATGATGCAGGAAAGGAATAACAAATAAAAAAAAACCCACAAAGACACACATATTGTCAAAAACAAGTTAGCAACTACCCCTTCTCTCTTCACAATGCAGCCACACATGTGTGGTGCACACATACACACACATCAACAGTTGTTCTCTTTTTCAGTCACCATTATGTACTTGCAAGGTGCCCGCAGAAGGGCTGTGGGTATACCAAAATGAGAGTTGGAAATTAATCTAGTCAACAGAGAATTGTGGGGAAATTGGGATAAATCCAGCCCTATAATACTGTGTCTCCTCCCTATTTATGGCTTATTAAAATAGCAAAATACATGCATTTATCCTCAGAGTGCAACAGAAAATGAATCAAGATAGGTATAGTTAGGTCAACCTTAAATATTTTATCATTTGTTTTCCCCTTTGAGCCATTTAAAATTTTTAATTGTTTTCTGCTTACTTTTGTACTGTTGTTTTCATTTTTTGGGGGGGGGGCATCACTGCCCTCTGGTGGTGGAGTAGAAGGCCCAGTCTTTGCTCCTTTGGAGCTGGCATTGAACCTCCATCCCAGTGGGCCGCAATCCTGCGCACAACCACTATGTCACCGGGGCTCAGCCCTGTTTTTTGTTTTTATTATTTTTTGCAGGTGGATGATTTTCTTTATATGAAATCCAGGATACACAATTTTATAGAGATAGTAACTAAATTAATGCTTTCTTAGAGTTGGGGCAAGGGAGGTTATAGGGGCCTAGAGAGCTAATAACAATGAGTACACAACAGAAGAAAATGTTCTCAAATTGATTGTGGTGATGATTACACAATTCTTTTTGACACATTCAAGCCTGAAATTGGATAGTACTTGAATTATATGTCAATAGATCCATTTTTCAGAAAGGACAGGCAAAAGACCCCAAACAGATGAACACGAAAATCCAAAGCTGTCTTTTGGCAAGGCCCCCTTTCAAAGGCTGATCTCTGTGGAGGCCAGGGGATTTAGAAACTAGAGATGTGCCTGTTACCAAGCCCAAAGCTAGAAGAATAGATGAAAGAGCAAAACAAAATAATACAAAGAGGGGGGAGCAAAAGGAGGGGGAAAAATCGGTACTTTAACCAGAGCTGTTTTAGCTCCAGGCTACAGTCAGCTGTCAAAGACTTCTGTGGACCCATGTGTGACCTGGGGCTCTGTGGTAGATTCCTGCTTACATGCGCCTAAGCATGACTCTACAGTTCCCAGAGCACCATGGGAAACCTGGTATGACTCCATCATCCGCGTGTTCATCTCCCTTGTTGTGCAAGGGAAAACATGGGGCTCTATCAGTTCCACTTCACCTTCAGAGCACACAAACTTTTCTCAGCGTGTGCAGGGAGGGGTGTAACCACCCTTTTGGGTAGACTAGATGAAAACCCCAGTATTCCTATGTTTGTTTACCTGGTGAGTGTTGGGAGCAAGTAGTTGGCTGAGTTTGCTATGTTCCAGGAACTGTTCCTCCCTGGGAGAGAGGCGATCAATCAGGCTTAGGCCATCTGTGAGTTCACTGACCCTCTTGATCTCTTTGTGGGGCTTCTACCCTCACATTCCTCTGCTGATGTTCAACTTACTTACTGTTCATTCCTTAGAGGCGCAGGTCTCTGGGTTTTCCTGCATATCTGTTGCTTTTACGCCTTGTTGAAGAGGGGACATAAACATGTCTTATTATAATGTCATATTTTATTAGAAGTCAAGACTATATACTTCTGAAGTTGGCGTGTCCATTTCTCTGAGGAATTTTGCCCTCTTACAGAGTGCCCGCGGGTGTCTCTGGGAAACGTGACCCATATAAGCAGTTGCTGTGGTTGCTGTTAGTGACAGCCAGTCAGTTCCAGCTCACGGCCACCCCCTGTGCAGCACATCGAGATGCTCCTGGTCAGGCACCTAATCAGCAGTCTGGGCACTCTGAGAGGACCCAAATTTGTTTCCTTTGGCATATCTTTTGAGTTCGGGGACGAAAAGTAAGATTGAAGGGGCAATAGACCTAGAGTTAGAAAAAATCAACACATCCCAGCACATCTGAAACAGAAAGAACTTGAGTTGCCATATTGAAAGGTTTCAGAGGCAAAATATTGAATGCTGTAAGAAGCATAAAAAACGCGGGAAATTATGACAATGACTACCCAGTTATTTTGATGTATCTGAACATTGGTTTATATGCTATGTGAAATATACGTTAACAAAACGAAAAAGAAAGCTGGAAAGAATACACAAAGTTCCTGCACAAATAAGTTCGTGCTCGCTTCGGCAGCACATATACCAAAAAAGCACTAGTCAATATCTCACCATTTCAAGAGGTAGCATCTGAGTATATACTGATGAAGGAAGAAGTTCGAGCATCACAGAGAGCATTAGCTAAAAACAAGGCTCCAGGAATTTATAGAATACCCATTGAAAGGTTTCATAAAGATATCAAGCACTAAAGCAGGCTGCAATTCCAGTACTTCAGGTTGTGGAAGTACTACCATTATCCTGCCGGGAGAAAAAGTCATGTTGGCCGACTCTGGTTTTGCCTCCTCCAGTAAGATCATGACCGGTTAGCACGTACAATTATGAATAAAAAAAAGACATGAAGCACTGGAAGCACTGACTCTAGGAAATTTGGAAGTCAGCTAATTGACTGGAAGATATTTATATCTGTACCCATTCCAAAGAAAGGTGATCTGGCAGAATATTCAAATTATAGAAGAGTCTCATTGATTATGGATACTAGCAAAGTGAAATTCTTGATGATTTCTATCTTTTCTCTGGTTTTCATGGTGATTACCGATGTTATGAGGCTTTTAATCTTCCTGATATTGTGTTGTAAGATTATGCTAAAGATAAGTCAATAATGACAATTTCAGCAATGCAATGACAGGAAATTGCCAGAAACTGAGATCAGATTCAGAAGAGGACATAAAACTAGGGCTGTCTTCAAGCCTTGAAGGTAAACAAGGGCCATCTAGCTGAGGAGCAACAAAGTCCACATGGAAGAAGCACAGCAACCTGGGTGATCATGAGATATTGAGGGGATCAGTTATGAGGCACCAAAGAACAAAAAAAAATCATATCATTGTGAATGAGGGGGAGTGCAGCGTGGGAACCCAAAGCCCTTCTATAGGCCGGCAACTAGACATTCCCTCACAGAAGGCTGTGAGGGAGGGGATGAATCAGTTAGGGTGCAGCAACGATAAAGCATACAATGTTCCTCTAGTTCTTAAATGCTTTCCTCCCTCTCCTCCACTATCATGATTTCTACCTTACAAATCCAGCTGGCCTGGAGGCTGTACTTGTACAGACAGGAACTGGAAACACAGGTAATCGAAGACAGAAGAAGCCCTCACGATCAGTGGTGAGAGGGGTTGATAATGGGAGGGTAGAGGGAAGGTGGGGTAGAAAGGGAGAATAGATTGCAAGGATCTACATATAACCCCCTCCCTCAGGGACAGACAGTAGAGAAGTAGGTGAAGGGAGATGTTGGATGGTATAAGATATGACAAAATAATAATCTTATAAATTATCAAGGGTTCATGGGGTACAGGGGCACAGAGATGGGGAGGGGAATGAGGATCAGATACCAGGGGCTCAAGTAGAAATCAAGTGCTTTGAGAATGATGAGGGAAACACATATACAAAAGTGCTTGATACAATGGATGTATATGTAAAAAAAACCCTCCCAAAACAAAACTCCCCCAAACAATGGATGTATATGTGAAATGTAATAAGAGCTGTATAAGCCCCCAATAAAATGCTTTAATAATAATAATAATAATAACTAGGGATATCACTGCTCATGTCAGATTGATCTTGGCTGAAAACAGAGAATAACAGAAAGATGTTTATGTGTGTTATACTGACTATGCAAAGGTATTTGACTGTGTGGATCATAACAAACTTATAACAAAGTAACAGCCTTAAGAACAAAATAGTAGCCTTGAGAAGAATGGGAATTCAAGAACACTTCGTTGTGCCCATGCAGAACTTGAACATGGATCAAGAGGTAGTTATGTAAACAGGAAAAGGGTATACTGCATGAATTAAAATCAGGAAAGGTAAAAAAAAAATCAGGAAAGGTGTGAATAAAAGTTGTATCTACTTACTGTATTTATTCAATGTATATGTTTAGCAAATCATCAGGGAAGTTGGGTTCATCCCATGAAGAGGGATGCGGCATCAGGAAGAAGGTTTATTAACAACCTATGGTCTGCAGATAACGCAACCTTGCTTGCAGGAAGTGATGAATACTTGAAGCATTTGTGGATGAAGATCAAGACATGCATCCTTTGGTATGGATTACAATTCAATATCAGGAAGATTAAAACCTCACAGCTGGACTAATATGTAATCAGTAATTACCATGATAAATGGAGAAAAGACAGGAATCATCAAGAATTTCACTTTGCTAGTATCAATGCTCATGGAAGCAGCAGTTAAGAGCCCTAACTACGGACTGCATTGTGGAAATCTGTACAAGACATCTTTAAAGTGTTGAAAAGCAAGGGGGTTTCATTGAGGACTAAGGGAATCTGACCCAAGCCATGGTCATGCCAGTCGCTTCATATGCAGGTGAGTTGGACATTACTAATGATGACTGAAGAAGAATTGATGAATGCTAAT
This sequence comes from Nesogale talazaci, assembly GCA_004026705.1. Lineage (NCBI taxonomy): Eukaryota > Metazoa > Chordata > Mammalia > Afrosoricida > Tenrecidae > Nesogale > Nesogale talazaci. Next base: position 7,706 of record PVJH01021574.1, on the reverse strand, counting down.
TATCGTGCTGGCAAAGAATTCTGCAAGTATCATCGACCATTAAAAGACCAAACAAACCAGTTTAGGAGGAAGTACCATCAGAATGCCTTGAGGCAAGGATGGCGAGGCTTCTTCCAATGTACACTGGGCATGTTGTCAGGAGAGCCCAGTACCTGGAAAGGACATCGTGCTTGGTAGAGGGGCCATGGAAAAGGAGGATGGCCCTCGACAAGATGGACCGACACACTGGCTGCCACACTGGCTCAAACATAGGTACGATTGTGAGGCCGGTGCAAGACCGGGCAGTGTTTCAATGTGTTCCTATGAATTGGCGCTGGCTCAGTGACATCTAAGAAGAACACCAGCATGGTGTCTGGGTAAGTTTTCCACAGAAATTTTCATAGGTGGTTTCTTGCTACCACTGAGCAATATGGAGGTGTACTGTTGTAATGGGAGGGAAAAACCATTCCTCGGTGCAGTTTTCCTGGCTTTTTCTCATGAAGGCAGTTTCCAAGTTTTGAAAACTTCATAATAAGCCCTCGTGGTTATTCATTTCTGTCAAGTAAATGTATCCAGATGACACCAATGGAATCCTTCAAAATAGCACCATAGTCCATGCTAACCTCTCTGCCTTCAATCTAACTGCCCCAGATGACCCTCTGGGAAATAACTGCTTTGATTGGACCATGCTCTTTCGACCATATTGGTGAATCCTTGGTGATGACTAGTTTCACAAAATCTATTTCATTAACTTGTTTCAAAAAGTGATGGATGAATTACTTCTTTGAGTCAGTTAATCTGAGTGAAGTTATTTAGGCTCCCCTTGAGTTAAAAGCTTTTTGATTTTTTTTTTTGTTTTGGGGGGGCATCACTGCCCTCTGGTGGTGGGAGTAGGATGCCCAGCCTTTGCTTCTGTGGAGCCGCTGCTGAAATTGAACCTCCATCCCAGTGGGCTGCAGTCCCGTGCACAACCACTACATCACCGGGGCCCAGCCCTTTTTATTTGTTTTGTTTTGAGAGCTTAAAGCTTTTTGAGTGCAAGATACTTAAAATTGAATATATCAAACCATGTAAGATTCCAATTTCAGTAGTTATCACAATAACAGTAATTTCATGCCTTCTCTTGCAAATTTCTTTTCTTTATTTGTTGAGGTAGACAGTTTTTCTTCTCTTGGCTCATCTTTGAGGTCTTTTTGGTCTTTCCTAAAACAGTTAAGTTTTTAAAAACTGTTGTTAAAAGTAGGCAGGATTCCTGGAAATTTGTTGCCAGTCTTCAGTGATTTGAGATATCTACTTGAATTTTGCCGAATATTTCACATAATCCTGGCCTCAAAATAATTCTTCCACCTAAATGGGGAGCCGATATCAGGGGTTCAAGTGGGAAGAAAATGCTTTGAAAATGTCCATGACTACTTATGTGCAAATGTACTTGACACATCAGAGGAATGTATGGATTGTGATAAGAGATATAGGAACCCTCAATAAAAATATTTTTTAAGAATTGTGCTCCCTCCCCCCATAGTACAAATATCCTTTTGTTTGAAAACATCCTAACAATACTAAAAGATTTTTTGGGGCAGTCATCCACTGATTGCAGAGACATGTTTAAATAGATATTGCTTTGAATAAATCCATTAATATGTTAACTAGAACCCAAGAAGCAGTGCTTTTTACTTACTTTCGTATGTAAGAACTTTGACAGCAAAATGAATTAAGAAAGAGCTACATTAATGAAGCAACCACTGCAAGCAAGGTCTGAACTACACATTGTGGTAAATACCAAACAATAAATTAAAGGGCTTTTCCGACTATTAAGAGCTGTTTTAGAGAAGCAAGTTATATGTAATATATCACAAGAGATGAATGTAGATGAAAGTGAAGGTAGGCAGTATGACGGAGAAGCAAAGAAGATAGAGAAATAGAAAGTACAGTATCCAGAGAAACTGGAAACACAAGTTTTTTTAAGATGCCTTCGTTTTTTTATTGGTTATGAGAATCATAATTTTTAAAATAACAATGAAAAGCATACTTTTACCCTAGGCACATGGACAAAAGAAAACAAAGGACAGAAATAAACTTTGATGTAACTACAGCTTTTAGTACTTTTCCTTTTTTAGTGATCTGACAACTTTTCATTTTCAAAAATAGAACCATATTATTTTTCTAATAAATCTTCTCTTGGAAATTTGTGTATATGTTTAGCATAACTTTATCCAATGTCAGCTACTCTGCCCACCCCCCACATTCCTGTTCCTTCTAGCAACACCCACCTTCATTTCGGCACACTTTCTCTAACAAATTTAGCATTAACTTAAGTCATTAGCTATATTTGGAACCTGCCTTCATTCTTGCTAAAATATCAAGGATAGCTGAAATAATGGGTGTATTTCATTTGTGAAGAAAAAAATGTCTATCTTGAATCAGGATGATTATAAACACACTTTCTGTATCTAAGTGTGGCTCTGGCAGACACATGGTATGATAAAACTCCATACTAATCAGAAAACACGTGGGCAGCATTCTTCATTTTATTATGTGAACTCCTTACACAGTTTGCCATGTGGAATTTGTGTGGGTTCTTATTTACCATACTACAAATGTTCTCCTTAATAGTATATTTATGCAGAAGAGAAAATCAGGATTTCATTTAAGTCAAAGGTCACATCAGTTAATAATCTGGAAAGCATTTGGTTTTTATCCATTGGAAAATATAGCAATGGATAAAACCACAACATGTTAGCTAAAAGGGTGAGGTATTTTTAATAAGACTAAAGAGGTCAGAGACTGTCAAGAAGCTGAGGAAATCTCAATGGATTTTTTTTAATTACTGCTCCCATGTGGGACAAACTGTAAAATAGTGGGAGCTGTAGGTACACAGGGCCTACCTTGAGCTACAATTAATAGCCCTGAACCTCCTGGAGAAAGGAGGTTCACTCACACTGATCTTGTCCCATTCATGTAAATTACCAAAGGTGCTTTGGATTCTAGTTGCTGGGTAGGGGAGGTCTTTGTGTTCAACTGCAGAATTCACGGAACTGGATCTTAGAATAATCAGATCAGTATGGACTGTGCAAAATATAAAACATGAAAAGATAAATTTCTGGATACAAGAACCTTTGGTCCATCAAAGTTAAGCAGTGTCCCATCAGACAAGTGGTATAAGTGGGTAAAAGTGTTCTGCTGTTATTAGAAATGGTTATGATGAGCAAGAAAGCAATTGAAATTTTCTTTTATGGTTCTGATAATGTTAATGTATCACAAAAGGCAACAAAGGCAAAAATGTATACCTGTCTCTTCAAAGGTGAAAACAGGCAACCTTAGCAAAGGCAACTTTTCTCCCATGTGACTTTTACATAGGTTTGTACAAATGCCATTTGCAATCTTCAACTGGAAAAAGGATTTCTTCCCCTGGCCACTACTTTTCACATTTTAATAAGGGTTCAATGGGTTCCTGGAGTGTGTGTGTATTCCTTATATTTTATTTGTGTGTAAAAATTTGTTCTAAAAAACATTTTAAAGAAAATATATCTCTGAATTAGAAAATATGCCCTAATTATCTCATTGTGATTTTCCAGGCATTGAAAAGAACTCATCATCTATGAAGGTCACTGGGTGGTACAAATTATTTGCTCTCAGCTACAAACCAAAGGCTGATGGCTACAATTCACCCACTGCTTCTATAAAGCATAAAGTCAAGAAAAATCTATGGCACTGAGCGTTGCTCTGTTAACATATGGGGTTACGCTGGCTTAGAACAGACTCAATGGCAATGGGTTTGGTTTGGTAATTTTAAAATAAATTATGAGGTTATGAATTCTGATCACTTGTGCAATGACTTAGGATAAAATACAGAAATATGTAGTAAGGTAGTCTTCCCCTCCTGTTCTTTTTTTTTTTTTTTTTTTTACTTTTTGCCTTTATAGAAAATCTGCATATGAGCTGCGGTACTGGTGCCTGTGTGTTAGTGTGAATCTAAGAGTCACAGAAGTCAACCGTTGAGATCACTGCTGGAAAAATCTAGTTAGAGAGCATTTTAATGTGAATTTCTAAGTAAGTACAGTGTTAGCACGAAGCAAAATACAATACATGCTCAAGCAAAGACAAAGGAGAAGAGGGAAGGGAGGAAAAAATCAGAAGGATAAATGACTCGTGCATGTCTGGCACTGGCCTACATGCTCACTTTCAGCCAGCCAACCGGGACATCTAGTAAACCTGTAGGAAGGACAGGGTGCAAGTGCTTTCTAAGGCTTCCAAGACTGTAAATCTTTATGGGAACATAAAGCCTCCTCTTCCTGCTTTGGAGTAACAGTTTGAACTGCTAACCTTGCAGTAAGCAATCCAACTCATAACTAACTATGTCACCAGGAGAATATTTTTTATATTTGTTTCGAAATTTTAAAAAACCTTATATTTATTTTGAAAAACGAACCCTCTAGCAAAATAGCTCAGATGTGTTTTCTGTTGTGTACACACATGCATTAACAACTGGCGCTAAGACATAAGAAATTGGTAAGAAAGGTTAGACTAGAAAAGTCTAAAAGATAAGAACAGTGAGTAGAATCTAGTCCTAGCAGATGATATACATATGTGTATTATGAAGTTCAAAAGGAAAAGGTCTAAAACTGGGAAAGAAAGCAATGACACAGATAAGTGGATTGCAGTAGCGATGTCGTTCTTGCTGGGAGATACTGCTGAGTTGAATCCGAATCAGAGCAATCCTATGGAACATTGCCTGTGCCACCCTTACATTTGCCGTGACGTTGGAGCCGATTGGGGCAGCCCCTGTGTCAATTCATCCCCCTGAGGGTCTTCCTTTTTCGTGCTGCCCTCTATTTGACCAAGCATGAGTAGGAGACAAAGTCTTGCCCTTTTCAATTCTAGGGCGCATTCTAGTTGTACTTCCTGCAAGACAGATTGTCTGTTTCTTTGGGAACAATAATACTTCTTCAACACTGCCGCGATTCAAATGCATCAATTCTCTTTTGACCTTTCTTATTCATTATCTAGCTTTCACAAGCATATCAAGTGATTTACCTATGAGTCTGTGTGCTATGATGGCTTGTATGTTTCTATCCTACTGGAAGCTCAACCATTAGCATTTCTAAAACCAGTAGGGTCACCCAGAGTGAACAAGTTTCAGCGAAACTTCCAGACTAAGAACAGACTAAAAGATAGAATACAGATTAGCTACTGAAAACTTTATGAAAATATTTAGAGTAATTTCAGTAATCACAAATAAATGAAAAAGATTCAATAAGTGTGTTCAACATAACTTAGTAGCCATTAGAGAAAAATAATAATAAAGGAAGTTTCCAACCTTATTCCTTAAACCCAAAATTAATTTCAGATAGAAGAAAATTTCTAAATATAAAAATAAATCCAGAAAAGAATATGACGGTGAGTAGTGAATGTGTAAATAATTTCCAAGAGAGCGTGGTGTCTTTTTCTCTCTTTTGATTCATATATATATATATATATATATATATATATAAAATGTATGTGTGTGTTAGTGCAGGTAAATCAGAAAAGCAAATCCAGGGAGACTCCATATACTCATATGCATATAAGAAAGACCTTTATATACAGGAGCAAGTGAATATTGAGGACACATCCCAGTCCAGTCCAGATCAAGTCCATAAGTCTGATATTAACCCATATGTCCAATACCCTCATGAAATACACGCAATGATGCCAAATGCAGGGAATGCAGGAAGATCCCAGGCCAGTGGGTGCAAAGTCTTATGGATCCAGTGGCGGTACAAGCATCTTAGTGCTGGCAGGGGTCTCCATGTAGCCCCTCCAGCTCTCGAGGCATGGGCTACATCAGCCTAGCGCCATGAGTCTTGTCAGTCTCCCAGAGCATCTCTCAGGGAGTGAGCAGAGAGAGAGGGAGGGAGGGAGGAAGAGAGAGAGAGAGAGAGAGAGAGAGAGAGAGAGAGAGACTGACCTCCAAGGAGGAAATACCGGAGTTCCCAGAGTCCTTGGGTGAAGGTCATGCCCACATAGTGGTCTTACTGGCTATCACCTGATTGACAGGCTAGACTCCACCCCTTCACTCTTAATTCTCCAAATGACAAATGAGTATATAATTACCACCATATGCAACATCTTAACATTTTACATGTACAATTCAGTGATACTATGACTACCATGTCGTTCAGTTATCATTTCCAATTTTTCCATCAGTCTTTAAAGAAGTCTAATGTGCTCCTAAACAATAAGTGTCCTCTACCACCCCTGTCCAAAAAGCCCCTCCACACTCGGGCCAGGACGTTGTGATTTAAAGCATGACACGGAACCAATACAACAAAATGACAAGGAAGACGGTGCCAAAGGCAAAGAAGGAAGCTCTGCCCCTCCCAAAATGGAAGCCAAAGCAAAGATGGTGAAGGTCAGGAAGGCAGCAGTGAAAGGCATCCGTAGCCACACATTCACTTATGATAAGAGGTAAATTCAATAATAATGGCATAGTTTTTATTTCATTCATCATACTTGTAAATGGCCTAAGAAACTATTGAATGGACTATATAGTTGATAAAACAGTTCTGGGAAATTTAACAACATTTATCAATTTAAAAAAATACATTTTAGCATCCCTTGGGCTGCAAAGAATTTCCTTTGTAAATTAACTCCTGTAAAGCTAGCTTTAGTTCTAAAGTCAAGATTCAATGTTTTAAGGTAAAAAAGAGAGCCCCACATTTCAAATATAACTTAAGAATATGGTTTATTAAGTCTTCAACAGGAAAAGACAAGACATAAGACACATCATCCAGATGAGGGAGATCATTAGAATGAGGTCTTAAGAGCGTCCCAGAGGTTGTAGAGATTTGTGGATTTATAAAGGACATGGGAGGACAATGGACGCTGTTATAAAAAGCATGATTGACAGCAGATAAGTCCATCACAGTTGCAAGTCAGACTTTAGACTCAGGAATGGGATCATGATTGAAACACATATTATGCCAAGACTGGTCTCAGGTAGTGGTTCTAAACCTTCCTAATGCTGCGGCTCTTTAATACAGTTCCTTATGCTATGGTGATCCCCAAACACAAAATTATTTTCATAGCTACTTCATAACTGTCATTTTGCTACTTTAGCAATCGGACGACCTCTGTGAAAGGGTCATTTGACCCCCAAAGAGGTCGCAACCCACAGCTTGAGAACCACTGGTCCAGGGTCTTCCAGGCAAGCATCTAGGATCTGACATGACCATGCAACCCTTCCAACCCAATTTCTATTAAAGGGTAGCCAGGCAAGTTGCTACGAGCTATGCCGCTTCTCTGTCAGGGGAGTGACAATCATCTACTTTTTAATCCACCCTGGCTGATGGCAAAGCTTTTCAGAGCCGCTGGCTATTAGTAAGGGAATTCAATGGAGGTTACATTTATGTGGAGACTCATAAATTGATTTTTGGCTTCCAGTGTAAACCATAATGTTCTACAAACTCAGACCTGAAACCAAACTCATTGCTATTGCGCTGCTGTGGGCCTAGAGCAACCCTGGAGCCCAGGGTCAAACTGCCCCGTGGTTTTCTGATAATGCAGCTCTCTCCAGGAGTGGAAAGTTCTGTCTTTCTCCCGTGGAGTGGTCGGGCATTTCAAACTGCTGACCCTGGCTAGCTATCAGCCCAACGGAAAACCACTATACAGGCAGCGCTTCTTCTGACTATTCCGTGCTCGTAAGTTTAATCTCTCACACACTAGAAGCAACAGACGGTGTCTCGCTT
>PVJH01021573.1:0-38313 GCA_004026705.1 Nesogale talazaci | reverse complement strand
GAAATTAGTTCCCCCTTTCAGCTCCACCATCCCTCCCCTCTCCCAGTATCACCACTCCCATCACTCGTCCTGAGGGAATATCTATTCCAAGTTCCCCACGTTTCCGCCTCCAGTGTACATCCCCTGTTCTAGTCAGGCTTGTCTGGTAGAACCGAAAGCAGCCATTATCATTTCCTAAACATTTACTTTCTATTTGAGCCTTTGGTATCAGATCCTCTTTTCCCCTGCCCTACCTTCCCCCCCGTGACCCCTTGAAAAATTATAAATTATTATCTCCATGTCTTACATGAACCAGTCTCCCTTCACCCATGTTTCTGCTGTTCATGGGGGGGGGTGGTGGCTATCCCCCTTCCTCCCCTCCTCCTCCCACCTTCCCTCCACTCTTCTGGGATTGCTCTTTCCTATTTCTGTTCCTGAGAAGTTTATCTGATGTTGTGAGCTCTTAACTGTACCAGGGTACATGCCCAGTCTAGTCTGCAGTGAGAAGGGACCTGGTCAAGATAGTGGGGGTGGTGGTGAATATTTAATCACCTTGTTACTGTAAGAAAAAACAAAGAAATGTGCTTTAAACACTAAAAGGGCAAGACTTGGCTGACTATGAGGGGGCCAGGGATGAAGGTGGGAGCAGGGAGAGTGAAGGGATGAGATGTTAAGGAGGAATGGGGGGTGGGGGGGCGGGATGGAGAAAGAGAACCATGTACATGGAGGGTTAAAAGGAGATTGTTTTTGGTTTCATTTCTTGAGATGAGCTGCGTAAATATATACAGCATGCTTCCTTAAAAACGAAACAAAAGGACTTTCTCCAGATTCCTTATCCCTCAAACCTAAATATTGCTCTGAGGGTCTTAAAAAAAAAAAAGAAAAGAAAAGAGGAGGGCTGAGCCCCGGTGGCGTAGTGGTTGTGTGCGGGACTGTGGCCCACTGGGACGGAGGTTCAAATCCAGGAGTGGGGCTGGGCCTCCTACTCCCACCACCAGAGAGCAGTGATGCCCCCCCCCCCAAAAAAGAGGAAAAGTTAAACTGACATGGACTATGAAGCGCTCTTGACAGACAAGTTCATTTCAAACAAACAAACATCAGGCAGTGCTGAAGGATCAAATGCGATTCAGGGTGACTTCTAGCACAAAGCATTCCTTACAAGGGTCCTTCAAGCCATATGCATAATCAGTTTTCCTTATGAATATAATAACTCATTTGACGATATGCTGCCTGCGTCTAAAGATGCTTCCATGATTAACTGATATCAAAATTTATTTGAAAAAGTTTAACACAACCATCATCCTCTGGGATCTCTTTGCACCACTGCCCAGGCTAGGCTGCCCTGCAGATAAACACGTCCCCTCTGCCGGGGTGCATTGCTGATGTGCTGTCTGGCCCTCCTCTCACTCCACAGCCTCAAAGATTCCATCCACTTTCGTCTTTTCCAAGTAATGCAGGGGATCAGAAAAATTGCAAAGACAGTTCAGAGACCTTCCACCCTCTCTCACTTCTGAGTAACTTGTCTGCACGGCATGCTGCCTACAAAGAGAGACGTCCTCCACCTGATCCAACAGGTGACCAAACTCAGGAGAGGAACACTGGACATTAATAGCATCTTTTGGGCCCCTGCGAGCTTCATTACTTGGCCCAATGGGGACCGTGATAACAAAACGGTCCGGTCCAGAATTATTCATTGTATTTACACGTCCTTAATTGTACTTATGAATTTTGTACTTATGAATGTTCTGATTTGTGAGAACTTTTATCACAGAGAGGAGCTTGACTTTGTCAACTGCCTTTTCTTCACTGCATTTGGTGGTCTTGTCCTTCTGTCAGAGACAGTTCCAAGTCTTCACTTTCTTGACTGGACCACAGTTCGGCTATCTTGTACACTGTCCCTATGTCCTGCTTATATACTGTCTCCTTGTGGTTTAGACTGAGGACTTATTTTTGGCAGCAACATTTCAGCTATGAGTGTTTGACTTACTGCTGCTTTCTTTCTTTTTTTTTTTTTTGGCATCACTGTCCCCTGGTGGTGGGAGTATGAGGCCCAGCCTTGTTCCTGGAGAGCACTCCTGGATTTGAACCTCCAACCCAGTGGGCTACAGTCCCGCGCACAACCAGTACGCCACCGGGCCTCAGCCTGCTGCCTTCTTTATGTTGATGCTCACAATATCCCTGGTTTGACAACCTCCTAAGCTGGTTTCTGTCACCATCGTCCTGCCTTGTTGGCACAAGATATTCCAGGCTTATGTGGTACCTTTTCTGGCCCAGCTCTGAAATCAGCCATTCTTCCAGGAAACCTGTATCCTTTAAGGAGAGAGAGAGTTAGAGGTCAGGACCTGGAAGCTAGGTGCGCTCAATGCTCTGAGGGTGTCACTGCTCCCAGGGCTGCCAGTGGATAGCGTTAGGCGATTATGTCTGTCTATACACATGCTGATGTAGCTGTTAGTCCATCTACCTAGAAAAACACCAGTCCACACTGATACCTTCATTTCCAATTCAGCACTGCAACTTCCTCCTCCCTTCTTACTGGATGACTCCTTTTGGAAGTAACCGTTCTGCCATTAGGGACCGCTGCTGGCACAATAGTTAAGCACTCAGCTGCTAACTAGAAGGGCAGGGACTCTACCCACCAGTGACTCTGCAGGAGAAACATCTGGCTGTCTGCTCCCACCAAGACTGCAGCATGGGAAATCCTCTGGGCCAGTTCTGCTGTCCTATACGGTCCTGATGAGCTGAAGTCTACTCAGTGCTCCCCTACAATTGGCTCCCAATCTCCCTGCTGCTTCACACCGTTCCGTGGTAGCCAGTGTCTTCTTCCCTCTCGACCCGATTGCCTAAGGTGGGTCCCCCTTAGCCCTGCATGGACACCTTATCTTGCTGGGCCTCAGGGCTTTATGGTGTCTGAGATGAATTATTCAGGAAGATCAAGCAGACAGGATGGCTGAAAACCATTTCACTCACAATGGAATCTGCATCTCCGGTGGTGGCAGCTACTCTTTCAGCCGTACAGGTCCAAATCCCGGCAGTCATCCAACTCTTTCATTTCTCTTGCCCCTCACATTCAGTCCATCTGATCTCACGGAGTTCCTGTGTGAATCCGGGTAGACTAGAGAAACAAATTCATAGACACGCATATGGATATGAGGGAAAGGTTTATATACAAGAGGAATGAAACATTGAGAAAGCACCACAACCCAGTCCAGTCCAAAGTCGTCTGATATTAGCCCATATGTTGGATATCACTCTATAAAGTCTCCTTCCGACTCACGAAGCACGTGTAGTAGAGATGTCCTGGAGCTGGCAGGGGTCTCCCCAGGGTGCCTCATTTCCAGGGCTCAGGGTCCATCAGCAGCATCCACTGGCGGTGGGAGCATCTCAGCACTGGCAGGTGTCTCTCTGTGATTTCTCTGGCCCCAGAGTTCTGGTTCCACCAGGGCAAGCCCATGTGGCCTCCTCTCTGGCTCTTCCATTCCCCAGGAATCAGGATCCATCAGCATGCTGCCATCTCGTCAGTAGACTGAGTCCAAGAGACTGAGTCAAGTTTCTCTTCTCCAATTGGGAAATAGCACGAGACTTCCCAGAACTCTCAGGAGAAAGCCATGCCCACACTGAGGCCTCATTGGCTGCTCACTGGCTATCTCCAGATTGACAAGTTAGATTCCACCCCTAGACTCCCAATCATGAACTTGACATGAGTGCATGACTGCCACAGTCCCCTTCTGTTTCTATCTCCAGTGTGAGATCCTGTTTCCCCCCCTCTGCCCTGACCATTCTGGCCCCAAAGCTTTTCCACGCTCGTGTTCCTCCTTCACTTGAATGACTGCGATGCCTTCTGGAGGGTCTTCCTGCTTCCCCCCTCCCCACCCACCATTGATATATACCCACCCGCCAGAGCCACCTTCTTAGCACGTGACTTCCATGCTCAAAACGCACTCGGACCAAGAGCTGCAGCATGACCAGTGGCGGACAAGCCCAAAGGGAGCTGCAGCCCAGTTCCCTCGTCCATTTCCCCCCAGCCACATGGTGGCCTCCTCTCAGTTCTCCTGCCTCAGGGCCTTTGCATCACCCATTCCTTCTGTGTGACACAGGTTTTCCCATGTCACCGGCCCAGTGTTGTCTTTTGTCACTTGGGACTTTCATCAGGTATTTCCTTACAAGAAGGGTCCTCTGCAGAACACCCCCCCCCACCCCCACCCCCGGACCAGCAAACCTCCTGGGACCCTTCCCTTGCTTTATCTCCGGCCTCCACAAGCTGTATTTCAGCCAGCTGTGTGTCTATTTACCATCTGCTGTTTCATACTACCTTCAGACACTCCGTGTGGGCTGCGACTCTCCTAGTACCAGGCCTCGTGCTGCATGCCCGGGGAGAAGGGAGGGAGGGAATGAAGGTTGCTGGCCATGATAGGCGGGTATCTTCAGATTGAGCCTTCTGCCCTCTGCCTTTTCTTGAAATTTGAGTTGCCAGCTAGACATCTTTCACACCACAAACTCAAGCTAATACAGCAGAACCTTTGTGTTAACATTATTTATTTTGAGAACTGGAATTCTGAGTCTCAGTGCCTATGGCAGCAGCTGGCACCGAGCAGGCACCTAAGACGTGTGGAATACATGAATTAAGAGTTTCCCCTTCAAATCCACCCCCCTGACTTGCCTGTTTCTCCTCAGAACACCATCGGTACTTTCCTTGCCAAGGTTCGGAGCTCCTGTTCACATGGAGGGAGGGGCCTTCTCTCTCTTCTCATGCTCAAGTTCCATCAGTGGCTTTGATTGGCCCATTCCCTCCACTCCGTGTCCCCGGGTCCTAGATCATCACGTATGTCACGTGTCCCAATGGCCTTTCCACAGGTCTCTCCTTCCTGCTTCTCCCTCTTCAACCCACCCCCATTGGATTTTCCTTTTGCTCCCATGAAATGCTCTCATCCCATAATTCCTTCTGACCTCTGGCTGAGGCTTTCAGGAGGTCTTTGCACCACTTAGGGTTCTTAAGTGCAAGCAACAGAAATGGAGGCTGGTTCACTTAAGGAGAAGAGGAATTTACTGGAAGAATACTGGGCAGTTCACCGAATTGACAGGAAGCCTCCAGAGTCAGGCTCAGGAAACGGACAGGGACCAGGGAACGTGGGCAGCTGGAACCTCACCCAAGCCCTGCCCCGGGAGCAGACCTCGCCACCGCCTGAGCCCAGGTCAGGTGCTGAGGATCGGAGACGTGAGAGAGAGAGAGCATCTGTTTGGCTGAGCGGTGCTCACAGTCCCATGACCTTCCTGCCAGGAGTCGGGGGAGCAAGTGTGAGTTTCCACTGAGATTCCCACCCCAGGAGATCCTCCAACCCAGGGGGGCTCTGACATTGGGCTCTTAAAGGCCTCAGAATGGGCCCACAGGTGGGTTCCTGACACCCACCACTGAAGGCAAGTTAGCACCTGCAGTTTTCCTGCCTGCACACATCTCTGCACACATGTTAGGATGGCACGCAGTTCCTGAGCTGGCCTTTAAGGTGGCTGGTCTCCAAAGATGACCCCTACCGAACTATGCCCAGGTCCCCTTGGGTCCTGCAGCTAGGAGGCTGCGGAAGGGACCCTGCATGACTCCAGGCCAGGAGCACACCTGGAGCTTCTGCCTTGTTCCCTGACATGTCCATTCAGGGGAGACCCTGCATGCAGGTGGTCCACCTGTACCATGGTGCTGCAAGGAGAGCAGGAAAAGGCAGGGTGGGAGCTGTCTGGCATTTCCACAGACTCCCAGTCAATTCAGCTGCAGTGCCGGCGATGTGCTCCATAACCTCTATCTTGAATGTCCAGTCCAGTGGGACCTCCATCTGGCTCCACGGACTCCCATGGGAGGTGTGGGCCACAGAGACTGGGGAAGTTACAGAAGAGTGCACACGATATCATTCCGGTAGTATATGATATGCAAAACCAATGTATCACTGGAAGGTTTGTGGTCACAGATGCTGCCAAGGCCGACTCGTGACAAACCTATGTGTCCCTGAACACAGTCACCATCATCCTAATGGAAGCAGGTCGCCAGGTCTTTCTTCTGTGTGCTGTTGGTAGGTTCGATCTGGCAAACTTTAGTAGTTGAGCACGGTCTTGCCACTTAGGGGCCTGGTGAGAAGGTAGGGTAATGGGTACCCCTGCCAGCGCAGTGGCTGGAAGAAAAGGAATTCTTGGGGGACAGGTCTTTGTGCCACTTAGGGTTCTTAATGACAAACAACTGAAATGGGCGGTGGTTGACTTCAGGAAAAGCGGGCTTGACTGGAACGGTCCCTGTTTCTTCACACACACACACACACACACACACACACGTTCAGGCGAAAAGAAAGTGAATGGTTATTTCCCACCTGCAGCCCTTCAGCAGCAGGAAAGAGGACTCCAGGCTGCTGGGCTGGAAGCAAGGACTGACTGGTCACTGGTCAGCTTATTTCATTTCCAGCTCCGTTTAGTTATGTGTGGCTTATCCAAGCTGTACACACAGCTGAACACGGTACAGCTCAGGGATGGGAAGGGTTCTCTGCAGCGGCTCTGCTGATGTCGTGAGTTACATGGGGGGGCGGTGGGAGGCAAAGTCAGCGGTTTGACTCCCCCGGCTGCATTGTGGGAGAAAGATGAGGCTGTCTGCTCCCGGAAACCCAGAGGGGCAGTGTGACTGTGTCCGAGGGGGTCGCTGGGAAGAGCACCTGACTGGGTGGCAGTGGAGGGCACCGTGGAGGAGGAACTGCGTACACATCCAGCCCTCACAAGAAACAGCGCCTGTGATCATCAGTCACTGCCATCGAGTGGAAGCCGACCCCCACCAACCTATAGGACAGCAGAGTTGAGTCTCGGAGGCTGGGACTCTTCCCGCCCCCCCACTCCACCCCAATCTTTCTCCTGTTAAAGCAGCTGGTGGTTCCAAACTGCTGGCCTTGCAGATCGCAGCCCAATGCATCATGCTATGCTACCCTGTATCTGTTGAAGATGAGGCGTCTCAGAGCTGCCCGGGGACACACAATAACAAAAATATCCAGCATTTCCGACGGTAAACCCCAAGTCTGGCCCGTCTCCCTGTGAGGCACAGTCACGTCCAGGCACTGAGCGGCCTGTGGGTAAACTGCTTAAGCACCGTCGAGGTCTTGGACCTGGAGTCAAACTGTCTGAGTGCTGAGTTCTGGCCGCATGCATTTCTGGACCCCTGGCAGGTGCCCCACCCGCCTAACCCGGGTACCAGTCTCCGCTTTCCCTCGAGGCGGCTTTGGCAATCAGCGTCTTCTATCCCGAGGGCCACACAAGCCAAGCGTTAGTATTTCTGAGCCCTTTCCACCTGGTGGCGTGGCGGGTTACACACAGGGCCGCCCGCCCCAAGGTGGGCAGTTTGGAATCGGCAGCCGCTCTGCAGGAGATGGACGGGCGGCTGCTACTTCTGAGAAGTTAGCCGTCTCGGAAACGCACCCGGGCCGTTCCACCCGGTCCCTCTGCGTGGCTGGGAGTCGGCCTCACGTCGATGGCAGTGAGTCTCCCTTGGTTATTATCACTCGTACCCACCTGTCCCGGGCCGCCACGGGGCGTGGCCGCCGAGTTGAAGGCGGATCCCCGCCCCTGGACGTCCGAGCTGAACGGATGGGGCCCCGTGGGCTCCCCGGAGCCTCCGGCGCGTCGCTCGGGCAGAGCCCCGCTCCCTAAGGCTCCTGACGCCCGCCGGCCCCGCTGCCCAGAGCGAGCCCACGCAGATCTCGCGAGATCTTGCAGGGCCAACGGGATTTCAGGTCGGAAGGGAGGGGCTAGCCAAGGGAGAGAAAGGCGCCTTAGAGGTCGCTGCGCTACCGGGACTTGACCGCAGGCCCCAGGAGGCGCGGCTTGGGCCCGTTTGAGAGGCCAGGCCCGAGCTTCCTTCCTGAGCTCGCCTCCGAGGGCCCTCCAGGCGCTGTGAACAAAATGCATCAAGGTTTCTCTGTCTCTGGGAAGCGCAGCCTTCCTGGCTGCCCCTCGTAGGGTTTGCCCTTTGGGCAAGGTCAGCGGTTTGAAACCACCCGCCGCCCGCGGGTGGAGAAAGAGGCGGCTTTCTACTCCCTGTAAAGAGTTGCAGTCAGGGAAACGTCACGGGGTTGTCTTCTAGGGTCGCTTTTCTGTCAGGGTCACTATGCCAACGTGGACTTGGTGGCAGTGAGGTGGTTTTTCGTTTTTTGTTTTGACCCATTAAAGAGCCTTTTGGCCACATCGTTGATGGTAGCATAGTCAACTTTGAAAGCCTCTTCCATGGCCCTGGATGGGGTCTTCGCAAAATGCTTACGTGACTAGGCTTTGGTGAGATTGGAAAACTAGGATACTGCTGGTACTGGAGGAAGAAGTCGAAGCTGTACTGAAGGCACTGAGGAAGAACAAGGCTCCAGGAATGGACAGAATACCATCTGACATGTTTTGCCCTTTGAATGGATGCAAGTCTGAAAGTGGCCACGCGTCTGTGCCCAGAAATTTGGAAGGTCAACTGACTGGCCACGTCGGTGCCTATTCCACAGAAAGTTCATCCAAAGGCACGTGGAAACACTGGAACAATATCATCCCTATGACATGCAAATAAAAGTATGCTGAAGATAAGTTCTAAAATGGTTGTATCAGTTCAGGATCAGAGAACATCCAAAAGTGTTAAGCCAGATTTAGAAGAGGATGTGGAACGAAGGATCTGCTTGCCGACGTCAGATGGATTTTGGCTGAAAGCAGAGGATACCAGAAAGATGTTCAACTGTCATCAGTGCTGTTGTATGCATCAGAACAAACTATGAGAGATGTTGTGAAGAATGGAAATGCCAGAACATTTACTTGTGCTTTTGAGGAACTTGCACACAGATCAAGAGGCAATTGTTCCAATAAAATATAATTTACAATCCGGAAAGTTGTGTGTCGGAGTTGTATCCCTTTACCATACTTATTCAGTCTGTATGCAGAGCAAGTAAGCCAAGAAGCTGAACTGTTAGAAGAGGAATTCGAGATGGTGGATGGAAGAAGCCTCATTAGAAATATATAGTATACAGATGATACCACCTTGCTTGCTGAAAATGAAGTGGACTTGAAGCAATGATGAAGATCAAAGACAAAAAACGTCAATATAAACCACACCTCAGCATAAAGGACACAAAACTCACAACTAGACCAATAAGCAATCGGATGATAAACAGACCCAATATTGAAGTTGCTCGGGTTATCATTTTATGTGGGTCCATAATCAATGCCCAGGTAAGCAGCAGCCAAGAAAATCAAAGCAAAGCTGAAAAAACACACCAAGCCACACCCATTGCCATGGAGGCCATTCTGAATCATAGGGACTCGAGGAAGGTTTTCTGAGGCTGTACATCTTTATGGGGGCAGACAGCTTCATCACGCTCCTGAGGACGAGGTGGTGGGTTTGAACTGCTGAGCTTGCAGTTAGCAGTGCAGTGTTTACTGGACAGAGCCACCAGCACTCATTAAATTTGCAAAAGTCCTCTTTCAATTGTTAAAAAGTAAAAATAATCACTTTAAGACTTTACCTTTAAGACTTTAAGACTAAACCATAGTGTTTTCATTTTTTGGGGGGGTGGCATCACTGCCCTCTGGTGGTGGGAGTAGGAGGCCCAGCCTTGCTGCTGGATTTGAACCTCCAGCCCTGTGCACAACCACTACGCCACCGGGGCTCAGCCCACCATAGTGTTTTCTTTCTTTTTTTTTGTTGTTTGTTTGTTTGTTTTTGGGCATCACTGCTCTCCGGTGGTGGAAGTAGGAGGCCCAGCCCCATTGCTGGAATTGAACCTCTGTCCCAGTGGGCCGCAGTCCCGCGCACAACCACTAGGCCACCAGGGCTCAGCCCCCACCATAGTGTTTTCAATAGCCTCTGCGGCAGTCACGTACTCTGGTGCCAATTTGACTAAGAGTGTCGGGGTGGAGTCTAGCCTGTCAATCTGAAGTAGCCAATGTGACCTCTGTGTGGGCATGGCTTTCTCTGAGAATTCTGGAAAATCTTGCCATATCCTTCCTCCCACCCCCCACCCCGTGATGGTGAGAGACCAGAGACTCAGTTCCTTGGAGTCAGATGAACTTCTGACAAGATGCGATGACAGCATGCTGATTGATCCTGATTTCTAGAGAGTGAAGGAGCCGGAGGAGAAGCCACATGGGCTTACCCCGATGGAACCAAACCTCTGGGGCCAGAGAAGCCATGTGGAGACTTCTACCAGTGCTGAGATGCTTCTACCGCCACTGGATACACAAGACTCTGCATCCACTAGCCTGTGATTGTCCTGGTGTCATTGCATGTGCTTCATGAGTCAGGAGACTTTGTAGATTGGTATTTGACATATGGGCTAATATCGGACTTGTGACCTTGGACTGGACTGGGTTGGGATGCTTTCTCAATGTCCCATTGCTCTTGTGTATAGACCTTTCCCGTATATCTATATGTGTGTTTATGAGTTTGTCTCTCTAGTCTACCTGGGCTAACACACCTCTCTCTATGTGTGAAAGCCAATCAGTGAATAAGAAAGACAAAAAAGGTTTGATCTTTTGAATTATGACATTGATAAAGAATATTGAATCTACTTACCATGAACTGCCTGAAGAATGAACAAATGTGCCTTGGAGGAAGTGCAGTTAGAATAAAAGCAAACTTGACCTGTGATCACCGTGGGTGAAGGAGGAAGTGGGCATTGAGTCTGTGTGAGTGCTGGTGGAATAATTTGCAAAGGGATGTCAATGATGATTGAGCAACATAAAGAGTATAATCAGTGGTACTGAATGATGCATGTAGAAGCTGGTGAATTGGAGAAGTTTTGTGTATATTTCTGCCACAAAATAATTTCGCAAATAATGAGTGCAGAGAAGAAGAAAATGTTCTAAAATTGATTGTGGTAATGATTGTATAATTCTTGATATGATTGAACTTTTGAATTGTCTAAAATGTGGATGAACTGTTCAAGAAAAAAAGAAGTGAGGATGGTGAATGTGTTAGTCTGGGTAGATTAGAGAAACAAATCCAGGGAGACTCGTGTATAAGAAATAACTTTATGGATGGACATTGGGCCTCCACTCAAGTGGCCTCAATGCAAGAACATTTTGTTCTATTAAATTGGCATTTCATGCTCACCTTCCCGACATGATTGCTGAAGACAAAAGTGTGCATAAGCAAAAGTGGTGAGGAAAGCTGATGGCACCCGGCTATCAAAAGATATAGTGTCTGGGGTCCTAAAGGCTTGAAGGTCATCTAGCGGTCATCTAGCTCAGAAGCAACAAAACCCACACAGAAGAAGAACATCAGCCTGTGTGATTACGAGATGTCGAAGGGATCAGGTATCAGGCAGCAAAGAATATGCAATAATATCATTGTTTTCCCATCTTTGCATTGGGATCACTGAAGACATATGCATATATGAGCAAATGTGGTGAAGAAAGTTGATGGTGTCCAGCAATCAAAATATACAGGGTCTTAAGGCTTGAAGCAGTCATTTAGCTCAGAAGCACCAAAACCCACATGGAAGAAGCACACCAGCCAGTGTGACCACGAGGTGTCAAAGGGATCAGGTATCAGGCAACAAAGAACTAAAAATTTTATTACTGTAAATGAGGGGGAGTACAGGTTGGGGACCCAAAGCCCATCTGTAGGTAACACTTCCCCTTACAGAGGGGTTGCAGGGAGGGGATGAACCAGTCAGGGTGCAGTGTAGCAACGAAGAAACATACAACTTTCCTCTAGTTCTTCAGTGCTTCCTCCTCCCCACTAACATGATCCCAATTCTACGTTACAAATCCAGCTAGATCAGAGGATATACACTGGTACAGATCGGAACCAGAAACATAGGGAATCCAGGACAGATGATCCCTTTAGGGCCAGTAGTGAGAGTGGTGATACCGGGAGGGTGGAGGGAAGGTGGGGGAGAAAGGGGGAACCAATTATAAGTCTCTCTCTATAACCTCTGCCATGGAATATGGACAATGGGGAAGTGGGTGAAGGGAGACATTGGACAGTGTAAGACATGACAAAGTAATAATTTATAAATTATCAAAGGTTCATGAGGGAAGGGGGACTGGGGAGGGAGGGGGGAAATTGAGGAGCCAATGCCAAGGACTTAAATGGAAAGCAAATGTTTTGAGAATGATGAGGGCAATGGATGTACAAATGGACTACACAAGGGACTTATGTATGGTTTGTGATGAGTTGCATGAGCCCCCAATAAAATGATTTAAGAAAAATAAACAGCTTTATATACAAGAGCAATTGAACATTAAGAAAACATCCCAGTCCAGTCCAGATCAACTCCGTAAGTCCAATATTAGTCCACATGTCCATAAATTCCTCTTCAGACTCATGCAACACATGCAATGGCACCAAATGCAGGAATATCACAAGCTAGTGGGTGGAAAGTCTTGTGGATCCAGTAGAGGTAGAGGCCTCTCAGTGCTGACGGGTCTCCACGTGCCTTCTTCAGCTCCAGGGCTGTAGTGTAGCTCCATGTGTCTTTTCAGAAAGCATGTCTTGCAGGGAGTGAGCATGTGTCCCACCACCAGCGAGCTATTTATCTCTTTAGCATTTCCAAATGAGGTCATCAAACTGTGGCCTGATTTGCAGGCTAAACTCCGGGCTTCACTCTTAAATCTCCAATTGACAACAGATTATGTAACTACCACAGTGAGACTTCACCTTACATACTTCGGGCCTGTTATCCGAAGGGACTCCCTCGTCCTGAGAGAAGGAGATCATGCTCAATCAAGGAGAGGGTCAGAGAAAGAGGCAGACCCTCCACGAGGTGGAGTGAGTGACACAGTGACCGCAACAGTGGGCAGTAAGTACGGCGAGGGTGGTACAGGACTGTTGCACAGAAAGTCCCTGTGAACTGAGACTGAGCAATAATAAATCTATTACGACTACTGCCTCTTTGTGTGAATTCCTCTCTGGTGGCATAGGAGTTGTTGGGGGGTATTTTAAGGCAGTTTATAGTAGGGGATTCTTTTTTTTCAATCATTTGAAAGTTCTTACAGATATTATGATAATCCATAATTCAGTTAGATCAAGTTTTTCTTTTTTTTTTTTTTAGGCATCACTGCTCTCCGGTGATGGGAGTAGGAGGCCCAGCCCCACTGCTGGAATTGAACCTCCGTCCCAGTGGGCCGCAGTCCCGCGCACAACCACTACGCCACTGGGGCTCAGCCCATCAAGTGTGTTTGTACAATTGCTGCCACCATCTGATTCAAAACATTTTCTTTCTTCTTGAACTCTTTTATTTCAGCTCCCCAGGAATGCTTATCATGAAATTTGTAACGAAAGAAAGAAAAGCCCATTAGTGTTGGTGGGGCCAAAGGATTTTCCGCCGAAGCAGGTTACCGGGCCTCTCTTTCACGAACCTCTGGGTGGGTTCTAACTGGCCACCATTGGTGAGCGGTTCGACTTTAACCATTTGCGCCACGCAGGGGAGAGACAAAGTGTGATTAGCAGCTGTTGTTAGGGGCCAGACACACAGCACTGCTGTGTACAGCAGACCAAATGAAACCCCGCCCGCCCTGCCCCACCCTCACCCTGTCGTTCTGCTGGAGCCCAGGGTGGCAGCCACGGTGTCCAGCCATCGTGTGGGGAGTGTTTCTCTCTTTTCCCGGACCCTCTAGTTTACCAAGCATGATGTCTTTTCCCAGGGACTGTTCCTCCTGACGTGTCCAAGGGATGTACCTGAGATGAAGTCTTTCCATCTTCACATCTAAGAAGCATCCTAGCTGGACCTCTTCCAAGACAGATCTGCTGCTGCTGCTTCTGGAAGCCCATGGATCCATCTTCTTCACTAGCACCAGAATTCAAATGCGTTGATTCTTCTCTGGCTCTTCTTATTCATTGGTCAACTCTTACCCACATGTGACTTTATAGCAAGAGTTTGCATGTATTGAGAGCTTACTATGGACTAAACACTGCATGCACACTCAGCCCTGACAATAAACTATGGCATATTATTATCTCTATCTACCAGCTGAAGAATATGAGTCTCAAAAGGTTGAGCAACTTGCTTAAAGGTCACTTTGGACTGTTTGGGTTTTGCAAATGATTTGAGTCCTGTACTAGTCATCTGAAGGTTAGTGGTTCAAATCCAACCAGAGGCAACTGAGAGTCTGTTTCTGGGAGGCCGCAGCCCTGAAAACCCTATGGGGTTCTATTCTGCACACATGGGTCACCAGAGATCAGAATCCACTCGTCAGTCACTATCCACAACTGGACTTTTTTCAGGGTTTAGTGAGACCTGAGTATATTTATGTGTTTCATATATACTGGAGCCCTGGTGGCATAGAGGTTAGGGGTTGGGCTACATTTAAATGATTGCTTTCTTCCCAGTGTAAGGAATGGCTTCTAGGAACACATCTAACTCCATTGTGCTAATTTGTCCATGTGTTTAGCCGAAGATGTCCGAGAACTCTCAGCCCTAGGACTTTCAACACCAGAAGTGTAAAGAAGTCCAAAGAAGGGGCTGAGCCCCGGTGGCATAGTGGAAGTGTGTGGGACTGCGGCCCACAGGGTTGACGGTTTAAATCCAGCGGCAGCTCTCCAGGAGCAAGGCTGGGCTTCCTACTCCCATCAGGGGGCAGTGATACACACACACATGCACACACACACACACACAAAAGAAGTAGGAAGGATTGGTCACTGCACAAGAAAATAAGAGAATCCTTAAGATCCTACAGGCTCATCAAGAAAACAAACTTGGGGCTGAGCCCCGGTGGCGTAGTGGTTGTGGGCGGGACTGCGGCCCACTGGGACGGAGGTTCAATTCCAGCAGTGGGGCTGGGCCTCCTACTCCCACCACCGGAGAGCAGTGATGCCCCCCCCCAAAAAAAAAAAAGAAAAAAAGAAAACAAACTTGATAGCCCTGTTCCCAAATGGCATACCCATCTTGAAATGGTGAGCCTTTTCTAGAGCGACCATAATCAAGAGCACATTTTGATCATCACCCCAGAGAGAGCAAAGATGGGACGATCTTCCCAGTCTCTCTCTCGAAAATGTCACAACTTTGCTATCGTGAGACGCCATGAAAGGATCCGCTGTCACAAAACAGTGCAAAAATGTGTAGCGGAATGCCAGGCAGTTAGTCGTTTGTTTGTTTGTTTTTTAATTGTGGAAAATCTGTAGGTAGCCAAACAGGCAGCAAATCTTTTCATCATCCTTTTAAAACAATTTCCTAATATTTGTGTTATTAGCTTATAGTGGTTTATTTTTTTTTGGGGGGGGATCACTGCTCCCTGATGGGAGTAGGAGGCCCAGCCTTGCTCCTGGAGAGCTGCTGTTGGATTTGATCCACGAACCCTGTGGGCCGCAGTCCCGCACACAACCTCTATGCCACAGGGGCTCAGCCCGCTATAGTTTCTTATAAGTGTGCTTTCACCTCCGCAACCAATTTTGTACCTAGAATTTTAGTCTTCTGCAATCATCTGCCTTTCAGCCCCGATCAAACGTACATGGACACCGTGTGGGGGTGACTTCTGACCACTCTGCCTTGAGAAGGGTATGCATATCCCCCCCTCACTTCACTTTAGAGGTGAGCGCATGGGAGTCCAAGAACGGGTGTTCTGGCCCAAAGCTTTGTGTGGCAGTCATGTCCTTGAGATGTCAAATTTCATGATTGAGATGTAGGGGTGGAGTCTACCCTGTTAATCTGGAGATAGCCATGAGTAGTGAATGAGGCCTCTGTATGGGCCTGGCCTTTTCTCCTGAGACTTCAGGGAAATCTCAAGATATTTCCCTCCTGGAGAGGAGACGCTATCTCCCCAGTTGTTGGGAGTTAGCCTCAGAAACAACGAACTACGGACAAGACAAGATGGCAGCGTCCCAGGAGCAGGAGGAACTGGAGGAGAAGTCACATGGCCTTACCCTGATGGAACCAGACCTCTGAAGCTGGGGAAGCCACATGGAGACCCTTGCCAGCGCTGAGTTGCTTCAACCACCACTGGATGCTATTGATGGACCCTGAGCCCTGGAAGCGAGAAGCCCTGGGGAGACCCCTGCCACTGCCGCTGCCACTGCCGGGACTCTGCACTCACTGGCCTGTGACTTCATGAGTCAGAAGGAGACTTTAGAGATTGATATCAGGCATAGGGACTAATATCGGACTTATGACTTTGACCTGAACTGGGCTGGGATGCTTTCTCAATGTCCCATTCCTCTTGTATATAAACCTTTTCCTTCTATCCATATGCTTGTCTAGGAATTTGTTTCTCTAGTCTACCTGGACTAATGCACTTTGCTACTGGGACTAGCAGACTAGAGCTGAACCCAGCTCTGAGTTCCTCATTTGGGTCAGCTCCCCCCAACACTTTACCATCCTTCTCGAGTCAGTCTTGAGCGTGTCTACTTGACCTGTTTGGGGCTCCTGATTCTACCCAGCCTGGATGAGAGCCCTGGTGGAGAGAACAAGGGGTGTTTCTGCAGGGTCTCCAGATTTCAGGCAGTGGGAGCTTTCCCTGCATCTCTCCACAGATCCCTCCCCCGGAGAGGAAGGAAGACCAGCAGGGCCCTCCTTCTGTGTCCGGATGAGGACTGTGGACTCCTTGAACAGAAGCTGAATCAACTGGTGAACATGTTGTGTGAATATGCATGGAAACATGTCTTTTGTTATTTCTCAACTAAGTGTATTTCTGGTCTGTTTCCCTGGAGACTTGGAATAGTGAGAGGCTTTACCAAATATAGTATAATTTTGCCAGCTCCATTTCCTTTCCAATTCCCCAAATCTGTCACCTCATCTCTCCACGTGGGCTGATTTTACCCCAGGTCACTAGCAAAAAAAATTTTTGTCTCTCTGCTACATTCCATTTCTCTCCATCAGTATCTTAATGAACTCTCTTGGTTCTGCTGGTGAACTTTATGAATATAAATTTGGTCCCCTCCCAAGGAAAGTCTTCCAGACTGTGAGGGTGAAGGCCCAGCTCTCCGCTTCTCCCCAGCAGCATCCTAATCATTTCTATCTTCCCTTTCTCCAATGCTATTGCACATGCTCTTCACTGTCTTTGCAGCACCGACAACTTGCCAGACATTGTTCTGGGTGCTGGGGATACAACGCCGAACAAAACAGAGGAAATTCTTGCCAGCATGCAGCTCTCCTTTCCACCCCCATCCCCAGCACCCCGCCTTTTATATTGCCGGAATGTTCTCTTTTCTCTGGTTCTCTTTAATGGTAAGGAGATTGGATTTGCTTATTTATTTAATGCTTTCTTGTTTTTAAATGAAAGCTTTACTGAGCTGTCATTTCCATGCCAAGAAATCTACCGATTCCACGGGGTTCCTTTTGGGGTTTTAGTGTTCAGCATTGTGCAAACACCACCACAATTGATTCTAGAACAGTTTCGTCACCTCCTACAGAAACTCTATTCTCATAAACAGCCCCGTTCTTTTTTTCTACCCACTACCCTAGCCTTAGGCACCCAATTAGTCTCTATCTCCATCGGTTTTCCAATTCTGTGCCATTCATAGAAAGGGAATCCTGCAGATGCGCCCTGACTCGGGGGGTCTGGTTTCTTTCACATAGCACCATGCCAGTAATATCCATTTATGCGTGTTGTAACGTGTGCCCCTGCTTTTCTGTTTCAAAAATGAAACTGAATTGATTATTTGGCAGTTGTTGAGAACCTGCCCAGTGAAACATACACCAGCTCAACAGCTTCTACGCGTACAATGTAGTGACACTGAGCCCAGGTGAGGCAATGGTTATGCATGGGGCTGCGATCCCCAAGATCAGCAGTTCAAGACCCCCAACTGCTCTTTGGAAGAAAGACAGGGCTTTCTATTCCTGCAAAGTCTTGGACATACAACTTTCCTCTAGTTCTTTGATGCTTCCCCCGCCCCCTCACCCCCGCACTATCATGATCTCAATTCTACCTGACAAATACAGCTAGACCAGAACATGAAAGGGGTAGAGATCACAGCTGAAAACAAGAGAATCCAGGACAGATAAACCCCTCAGGAACAATAATGAGGGCAGCCATACCAGAAGGGTAAGGAAAAGGTTGGAGGAGAAAGGGGGAACGATCATAAGGATCTACGACTAAAGTGACCAGATTTTAAGTGGGACATCATTGATCGGGGGGGGGGTGGAGGTGGGGGTTCTTGATGAAAAATTTGGTTTATATGGAGCAACAAAAATGTTCATAGAGGGCTGAGCCCCGGTGGCATAAGTGGTTGAGTGTGGAACTGCAGCCTGCGGGCTTGGCGGTTCCAATCCAGCAGCGGCTGGGTAGCACCCACGACCACCAGAGGCAGTGATGCCCACACACACACACAAATGTTCGTAGAACACAAAAATAGTATTGTAATATATTTATTTTAATTTTGGGGGGGCATCACTGCCCTCTGGTGGTGGGAGTAAGAGGCCCAGCCTTGCTGCTGGAATTGAACCTCCAACCCAGTGGGCTGCAGTCCCACGCACAACCACTACACCACTGGGGCTCAGCCCCTATTTATTTTACTTTGAAAACACCGCAGGGCGTTATTAGATTGTTAAAAAGCAGGACATCTGGTCACCTTAATATAACCCTTTCTTGAGGGATGGACAACAGAAAAGTGGGTGAAGGGAGACATCGGGAGGTGTAAGACATGAAAAAATAATAATAATTTATAAATTATCAAGGGTTTTGGAGGGAGGGGGAAAATGTGGAGCTGATACCGAGGCTCAAGTAGAAAGCAAATGTGTTGAGAATGATGATGGCAACAAATGGACAAATGTGCTCGACACAATGCATGTGTGGATTGTGATAAGAGCTGTACATGCCCCAATAAAATGATGTAAAAAAAAAAAAGAGTCAGTCTTGGAAACTCACAGGGGCAGTTCTTCCCTGTCCTGCGCGGTCACTGAGTCCACATCATCTCCACGGGAGTGAGTCTGGTTTGCTCCATCCATTCCATGAGGGGTGCGACCCTCCTCACCTCCTGCTCCTTCTGGTATCTTTTAGCTGTTCTTCCTTGTTCACATAAACTCACTGTCTCCTAGAATGTCCGTCTAATCCTTTATTGTTTTTTTTTGGGGGGGGGCCATCACTGCCCTCTGGTGGTCGTGGGCGCTACCCAGAGCTGCTCCTGAGAGCCGCCGCTGGATTTGAACCGCCAAGCCGGCGGGCCGCAGTCCCGCACTCAACCAGTTACGCCATCGGGCCTCAGCCCTAATCCTTTAAATGGCTGTTGTTAACTTGGTCCCATAGAGGCAATTCTTAACAGAAGATAACGCTCAAGGTAGACCTTGAATACTAGCTAAGCATTTTCTGATTTCAAGAAGACTGCAGGGCGGGGGGCCGTTGGCTGAAGTTGTGAAGATACTCGGAGAACGCCATGCTGCCAGGAGTTCATCCCCATTTCCTAGCTCTAGGAAGGCTGTCAGAGAAGGAAGGTGTGCCAGTGATGGTGTTAGCCAAGCACATGGAATGGACCTTGGACTGCTGCAACACTGAGGCCTTGTCTGTACTTGGGACACGTCAGCAGAAGGAGTTTTCTCTTTCCCTCACCGTCTACCAAAGCGATGTCTCTCCTGGTGTCCTCCTGGTAAAGCCCTGAAATGGGATAGGTTAACCCTGTGATCCCCCAGGTACACGGTCCCATCTTTCCAGCACCCCTCACTCCACCCACCTTTCTTCCCTTCCTGTCACCCTACGCCCTACAGTCTTCAAAGTCTGCTTCTTTTGGTGTGAAAGACATTTTTATTAGTTTGTGTGTTAGTCTGGGTAGACTAGAGAAACAAGTTAATAAACTTACATATGGATATAAGGGAAAGGTTTATATATCAGAGGAATGGAACATTGAGAGGCACCACAACCCAGTCCAGTTGAAAGTCATGAGTCCGATATTAGCCCATAGGTCCGATGCCAGTCCATAAAGTCTCCTTCCGACTCATGAAGCACGTGCAATGACACCAGGACAATCACCAGCCAGTGGGTGCAGAGTCTTGTGCATCCAGCAGCAGTAGTAGCATCCCTGTGCTGGCAAGGGTCTCCCCATAGCTCCTCATTTCTAGGGCTCAGGGTCCATCAGCAGTATCCATTGGTGGTAGAACCATCTCAGGGCTGGCAGGGGTCTCTCTGTGATTTCTCTGGTCCCAGAGGTCTAATTCCATCAGGGCAGCCCATGTGGCTTCTCCTCCGGCTCCTCCAGATTCCAGGACTCAGGATCTATCAGCATGCCACCAATGTTATCTTGTGTGTAGACCAACTCCAAGAGACTGAGTCTCTAGTCTCTCACCTCCATGGGGGAAACATCACAAGATTTCCCAGAACTCTCAGAGAAAGCCATGCCCCACACAGAGGTCTGATTGGCTATTTCCAGATCGACAGGCTAAACTTCATCCCTACACAGCAGCACTACAGTCCCTTTCTGGGATCTCCCTAAATGATAGTGTGAAAGAAAATCCTCCCAATGGGCAGAACAGCCAGTGCACCTGGCTGTTCAGTTTGCCTGCAAGAAAAATGGCCAGATGTGAGACTGTATACTAATTCATGGGCTGTGACTAATGGCTTGGCTGGATGGTCAGGGACTTGGAAGGAACATGACTGGAAGATTGGTAACAAGGAGCTGTGGGGAAGATGTATGTGGATTGCCCTCTCTGAATGGGCCAGGAAAGTAAAGGTAATCGTGTCTCATGTGAATGCTCCCCAAAGGTTACCTCTGAAGAGGACTTTAACAATCAAGTGGGGTTGAGCCCCGGTGGCGTGAGTGGTTGAGTGTGGGACTGCGGGCTTGGCGGTTCAAATCCAGCCATGGCTTTCAGGAGCAGTGCTGGGTAGCTCCCATGACCACTAGAGGGCAGTGATGCCCTCCCCCAATTTTTAAAAAAAAATCAAGTGGATAAGATGACACATACTGTGGAGACTAGCCTTCCTCTTCCCTCTGCCACTCGTGTTATCGCCCTACGGGCACATGAACAAAGTGGACATTGTGGCAGGGATGGAGATTATGCAGGGACACAGCAACATGAGCTTCCACTCACCAAGGATGACGTGGCCACAGCCACTGCTGAGCATTCCATTTGCCAGCAGCAGAAATCAACGTTAAGTCCAAGCTATGGGACTGTTCCTCAAGGAGCTCAACCGGCAACGTGGTGGCAAGTTGATTATATAGGACCACTGCCATCATGGAGGGACCAATGTTTTGCTCTGACTGGAATAGACACCTATTCTGGATAAGGATTTGCCTTCCCTGCATGCAATGCTTCTGCCCAAACCAGCATTTGTGAACTTACAGAATGCCTCATCCACCAGCATGGCATCCCACATAACATTGCTTCAGATCAAGGAACTCACTTCCCAGGAAATTCAGTGCGGCAATGGGCCCATCATGCCCATGGAATCCCCTGGTCATACCATGTTCCTCATCATTTTGAAGCAGCTGGTTTGATAGAATGATGGAATGGGCTCCTGAAGACACAACTGCAACACAAACTACATGGCAACAACTTGTGGGGCTGGGGCAATGTTCTCCAGAAAGTTGTACTCACTTTAAACCAGTAGCCAATATATGGTGCTGTGTCTCCAATAGCCAGAATTCATGGTTCCAGGAACCAAGGGGTGGAAACTGGAGTGGCACCACTCACTATTACTCCCAGTGACCTACTTGCAGCATTTTTGCTTCCTGTCCCAGCAACCTTATGTGCTTTGGGCCTGAAGGTCCTGATCCCGAAGGAAGGAACTCTCCCACCTGGAAACACAGCACGGATTCCACTGAACTCGCAGCTGAGAATGTCCCCTGGCCACTTTGGGCTTCTCATGCCTCTCAATCAATAGATCAGGAAGGATGTCACTCTATCGACACTGTACTGATAATCACACTGAGTGGTGTGATTGACCCTGATTACCAAGAAGAAATTGGACTGGTGTTACATAATGGGGGTAGAGAAGAATATGTCTGGAATCCAGGAGATTCCATAGGCTGACTCTTAGTGCTACCATGCCCAAATTACAGCAACCCCATCATGACAGGGAATCTAATGACCTGGACTCCTCAAGAATGAAGGTCTGGGTCACCCCACCAGGCTCTTGGATCTTCAGACCAGCGGCTGCCTTGTTTATCCTGTGCCTCGATCTGGGATATACATCTCTTGAGCTGGGGACTGTCGGACTCTGTCATCTGGCTGACTGTGGGTGACCAGCTTTGCTGTTTGCTGCTTGTGGCCGGATAACTTGAATTGCTCTGCAGAGGACTACTCAATGGCCCTCAAGAATCCAAGGACTGCCAGTCTACTAGCTATCTCACGCAAGTGAGTTGCACCAAGCCATTGGTACTGATTAGGTAACTGCTTGGTTCTTATGTTAGATATATGTATATCTATATAAATATATAGAGAAAATTATTAGTGTCCTGGTTTTGTTTCTCTAGAGAACCCTGTCTAACACAGTTCGCTTCCCCCTTTTCTTTTCTAAAAGTGGTGTCATATAGCATTTGTCTTTATGAGGCAGGCTAACTTTTGCTAAGTCTAACGTCTTCCAGATTCATCCATGTCATAAGCGCCTGTCAGTTGCATTATTGCTATTGAGAGATGCATACTGTGCTGTTGTATGTATGTACCAGAGTTTATTGGTTCATTCCTCCACAAACAGGCTTTGATGTGAAGCAACAACAGCAATCACAAACAAGCTCACGACTATCAGGTCAATGCTGATTTATAGGGGCCCTATAGGAGGATAGAATCACCCTGATACGTTTCTGAGATGAAAACTCTTTTTTTTTGGGTGGGGGGGGGAGTCACTGCCCTGGTGGGAGTAGGAAGCCCAGCCTTGCTCCTGGAGAGCTGCTACTGGATTTGAACCACCAACCCCTGCACACAACCACTACGCCACCAGGGTTCAGCCTGAGATGAAAACTCTTTATGGGCTTCGAGAGCCCTGTCTTTCTCTCTTGGAGGGGCCGCTGGTTTTGAACCGCTGATCTTGCAGTTACCAACCCCATGCGTCACCCCGGTGCCACCAGGACTCTTCAGAGATAGCCATGTGATGAACATGGGTGTGCACAGTCACGTTCACATTTCACATGGGTGTATATCTTCGTTTTCTAGTGCATCTACCTAGGCGTGGGATTTCTAGCTCATATGATGATCCCATGTTTAACTTTCTGAGCAATTGCTCACCTGTTCTGACAGCAGTGGTATTGTTTTATATTCCCACAAGTAGGTCCTTCATCTTCATGCTTGAGGATTCAGCAACGTTTGTCATGATATATTTATTTACTCATTCGCTTGCTTCAGTCATCCTGCACAGGATGCCTGGTGGTACAGTGGGTCATGCTTTGGGGGGCCAATAGCAAGCTCAGCAGTAAAAACCACCAGCTGCTCTGTGGGGAAAAGACGAGGCTTCTGACTCCCCTAAAGAGGGGTGGTCTCAGAAACTCACACGGGCAGTTCTCGCCTGCCTCATGGGATCCTTCGGAGATGGAATTGCCTCTCTGGCAGTCATGCTGGTAAATGGGAAGTGGAACTTCATGGGGGTTTAGATTCGAATTTCCCTAAAGACTTATCAGGTTGACGTTTTTCCATTTGTTTAGTGGCCATTTATCTATTTTTTATTTAGTGGCCTATCTATCTCCCTTTGATAAATGTCTGTTCTGGTGCCTTCCCCATTTTTAAGATTGGGTCATTTTTGCTATTTCTTTTTCTTTTTCTTTTAGTTTTTTAGGCATCACTGCCCTCTGGTGGTGGGATTAGGAGGCTCAGCCTTTGCTCCTATGGAGCTGGAATTGAACCTCCATCCCAGTGGGCTGCAGTCCTGTGCCACAACCACTACGCCACCGGGGCTCAGCCCTATTTTTGCTATTTCTTAAATCATTTCATTACAGTTCTTTTTTATCCGAAATGCCCGTCTCTCCCTGGAGAAACGACAGGAGCACCTTCTCCCACTTGTTTCACTGTCTTCCCCTTGTCTCCACAATGCCCTTTGAACCATAGTCACGTTCAGTGGGGACCAGGTCCAGTTTCCACTCATTTCCTTTTGTTGTTTGTGGTGTCATATACCATCCGTCTCCCTCTTGATTTAGTGAGAATGCCCATGGTCCTCTGATAAATTTATTGGTAAGATATCATTGGTTGCCTTTTCCTCTATGCAGTCAATTTCCAAGAGAGCGAGTTTTCATTTACTTTGTCTTTCCCCGTTCTGCCCCTAGCCCTTAGCACAGTGCCTTGTCAGGTAGCAGAGACTCAGAATTGTTGATTGACTGCCATTTCCCCTTTGTTCTGGCTCACCGTGACCCTGGGGCCACATGACAAGCCCCGCCCTGTCTTATGCCCTCCTTAAGCGTGGTTGAGGTCTGTTAGTTGTACTCAGTAGGCAGACTTGGGAGTCTTTAGTGACAAACAAGTTCATCTGAACAAAGTCTCCCAGGACAGCGTTTGCTCCCATGTAGAATGAGCGGGAGCATTGTCATGCTGGAAGAAAAAATATTCATGGTGCAAATTTCCTGATCTTTTTCTCGCCAAAGTGTTCTTAAAACTTCCTAAGGGGGCTGAGTCCCAGTGGCATAGTGGTTAAGTGCGGGACTTCAGCCCACTGGGTTGGCAGTTCAAATCCAGCAGCAGCTCTCCAGGAACAAGGCTGAACTTCCTACTCCCACCAGAGGGCAATGATGTCCTCCCCCCCCAAAAAAAAAAAACCTTCCTAAGAATCCCCCACTATTGTACTTCAAGGAAAAAAATGTCAAGATCATGCCTTTGGGAGGTTGCAGGGAAGTGAGGAGTAAGTAATGATGATGAGGAAGAGGATGACGATGATGACTTTAAAATGGATTACAGTGATTGATTGTATGACTCTTTTTTTTTGATTGTATGACTCTTCTTTTTTTTTTTTGGGGGGGGGGGACTGTCACTGCCCTCTGGTGGTGGGAGTAGGAGGCCCAGCCTTGCTGCTGGATTTGAACCTCCAACCCAGTGGGCCGCAGTCCCACGCACAACCACTACGCCACCGGGGCTCAGCCCTGTGTGACTCTTCCTAAGATGATCAAACTATTCGAGAGTAGGCTATGTGAATTATATGCCAATAGCTGTTAAAAAAAAAAGATTACCCTTTGGGAGTCCCCCCCAAACAGTCATCATAACTTTCTGAACTCAAATTTCACAGCTCCAACAGATCCCCTCAGAAACCACTGCTTTGACTGGACCCTTTTCAAAAACACACACCCACACGAGACTAAAACAAGTGTGTTGTTGAGAGAAGATGTCGGCTTTACCCAGCACGAAGCCCTTTTCCAGGGACTGGTCTCTTCTGACATGTCCAAAGCACGCCAGAAGTCTCTCCATTCTTGCTTTTAAGATGCATCCAGGCTGTGCTTTTTCCAAGACAGATTTGTTGGTCCTTTTGGCCGTCCGCAGTTCATTCCATCTTCTTGGCCAGCGCCGTGATTCAAATGCATCAGTTCTTCTTGGGCCTTCTGTATTCAATGCCCTGTTTCACATGTCAGCGCTGGGGTCGGGCACACCTTCGTGCTCAAAGTGACATCCTTGCTCTTCGATGCTTTAAAGAGGTCTCTGCAGCAGCGTGACCCAATGCAGTGAGTGACTGCTGCTTTCATGAGCATCGATTTTTGGGTGCCAACAAGACAAACTCCTTGACAACTTCAACCCTTTCTCCACTTACCATGATGCTACCTATTGGTCCCTTGTTAAGGAGTTGGGTCTTCTTTAGTTTGAGCTGTGGCCCATAGTGAGGGGAGCAATCCTGGGTCTTCATCACCAAGTGCTTCAAGTCCTTCTTTTTTCAACAAGCAAGGTTGTGTCACTTGCCCACCAAGGTTGTTTGTAAGCCTTCCTCCAATCCTCATATAGTTTATTTTCTGAGCAAACAGATTGAATAAGTACGATGAGAGGAAACAATCCTGACATGCATCTTTATTGATGTTAAACCATGTAGCGTTTCCTTGTTCTGTTCACACAACTGCCTCTGGACCCATACATAATTTCTGCACGAGCGCGGTGAAGTGTTCTGGAATTCCCACTCTTCTCAAGGATATCTATAGTTTGTGAGGCTCCACTCTCAGGGTAAGGAACAGTATATTACCAGGGTGAGCTGTAGTTAATTAATATGGCCCTTCTCGTCATACTTCCAATGCGATGTCTTCTCATCCTGGACTCAGTGTCTATGGCTATAATCCCATGTTAGAGGGATTTTTCTCTGATGTGCTAGTGGCCTGGTGTTGAGTCGATTCTGACTCGGTAGGACAGGGTAGGACTGCCTCTGTGGGCTTCTGAGACTGGAACTCCTGACATGCGTGGGAAGCCTCATCGTTCTCCTGAAGTGCAGTTGGAGGTTTTGAACTGCTGAACCTTGTGGTTATCAGCCAAAGAACCCACTGCACATGAGGGTTTCTCTGAGCTGAGATTAGGTCTTCACTTGAGACCTGGTGGTGAACCGAGTCACCCTCTGTTTCCTGGAGGGTCTGATCCTCTGGAAGAAGACAAAGCCACCACAGAAGACACCTCTGAGCCATCCCACTGTGTCTTAGAGCCATCTCAGAAGCACAGGGAAACCCCAGGATCTTCAGAAGAGCACTCTGTCTGCAGGGGAAGAGGCTGAGACTAGCGGCAGAGGCCCAGAAACCCCGAGACAAAGCAGAGGACCTGGTGATTGGGAGGCCAAGACGTAAGCAGGTTCCCTGGCCCATGGAGGGACAGACAAGGGACCCTGTGGTTGGGAGGTTGAGGACACGAGAGATGTGACTGCCGGCTAGAGCAGAGGTGGTGCTGTCAACCGTGACTGCATCCTTACTGCTTGCTGATCCTGACTGTGGAAACCAATGGGCTTCCCTAATAAATTCCCTAACTCTGAGTTTTGTTTGCGAGCCCCGTGTGGTCCTTGCAGCCGATTATGGACCCCAACATAGGAGCTGAGAAAACTGATGAATAAGGATGGGGATGGAGCCATGTCTGACCTCTGCCTCGTGGCAAGAGGAAAGTCAGAGAAGGTCAGATGGTGTCCTCACCCTTTCCCACATGGGGTCTTAGATTCCTCTCTCTGTCCCCAGGGACACCCTCCAGCCTGTCTTCCTGTTACTCCTCTCCCAGTCATCAGGGATGCAGGGAACGATACAACGGCAGTGAGTATGGAGTTTGGGCGCTGAGTTAGTCTGGGCGGACTAAGGAAACAAATCCATATGTGTGCCAAAGAGAAGTTTATATCGCACAACAATTTTATGTTAAGAAAGCATCCCAGCCCAGTCCAGGTAAAGTCCATAAATCCGATCTTAGCCCATTATGTCCATTACCAGTCTACAATTACTTCTTCAGACTCACGCAACACATGCAATGACAGTGAGTGCAGGAAGAAAGGTCACAGCCCAGCAGGTGGAAAGTCTTGTGGATCCAGTGGCGGTGGGAGCAGCTCAGGGCTGACAGGGTCTCCAGGTGGCTCCTCCAGCTCAGGGCTCTGGCCCTATCAGCGTAGCACACCTGGCTTGTCAGCAGGAAGACAAAGCAGAGCGTTTGTGCGTGTCTGGCCTCCAGTGAGCTCTTGATCGCTGTGGCACCTCCAAGTGAGGTCATCAAGCTGAGGCCTGCGCGACAGACCAGACTCCTCCCCTGGGCTAGCATCTGCTTTGTACTCGTGGTGTCGCCATGAGTCAGAAAGGGCTCGGGGGACCCAGCATCAACTTTCCTTTCCAGTTTCTAACACCTCGGTAGTCATGTACTGTGAACCGCCCTGTCTTGTAAAGCTGAGTCATGTGGGGAAAGTAGCTGAGCACGGAGAAGGTGCGGTTGCCGTTTTAGATGCAGGCTCCCAGGTGAAGGCAGAGGAGAGGCTCTCCAGGGCAGCGCCGGCCTCGTAGATCCTCACAGTCGACGGGGCACAGTCACACACAGACTCTTTGGGAAGTAAACAACAACCACAACCGAACCAGTTGCCTCCGCATCGAGGTCAACGTCCAGCAACTCCCGGGGGCCAGACCAGGACCCTGCTTCCCAGGGCTTTCAGCGGCTGGTCTTCTGTGGAAGGAGTTCTCCCCACCTTTCTTTCTGGGCCCTTCTGACTGGACTCCAACCCTTAGCTTGTAGTCGAGCATGTCCACTAGCTGTTTGTATGACCCAGGCAGTTGGGACAGGAGGACCTGTAGGCCCCGCACTGGACCTGGGCAGGGACGTGGTCACAGAGAGCGAGTGCTCTGTCAGTTCTCCCCAAGGGATCTCGACTTGGTTCTGTGCTCAGAGGGTGGCAAGGACAGAGGCGGTCTCCTGTATTGGCTATCTGGGCCATCTTCTCCTGTCGGAGGCCAATTCGAACTTCTTCAAGGGGAACCCTTTGATTCTTTTTTTTTTCTCTCGCAGCTTCTGAAGAAGACCCTAGCCTGTGCCTCTTGCCTTCCAAGTGCACTGCTTGGTGGAATCCTTCGCTGGCCCACAGCCATTAGGACATTTGCTCAAGAAAAGCCCTTGGACCAAGAAGCCTGCTTTTTCTTTTCTTTGGAAATGATGGTAGGAGCGGGACAGTCTAGTCTGGATCAAGTTCCGGGGTCAGCTGTAAGCTGGAGGTTCCTCCGGGATCATGTAGCTGCAGGGGCTAATGGGCAGGAAGCAGGAAGGCCCGAGACTGGTGGATGAAGGGCTGAATGGATCCGAGGCCAATGACTGAATCCAAGGTTGGAAGTTTCCTGGTAGCTCTTGGGACCAGTAGGAGGTCTCTGAACCAGAGGCAGGAGCCAGATCCAGCACTGGAAGCGAGTTGAGACCATGTGCTGGGGCTGCAAACTCTGCATTGTGATATTGCAATGGCCTCTTCAGACAACCAGGATGGGAAGTCACAGAAGGGAAAGGACCTCACCAACACATGATCCAGATAAGCCTCTTGGTGATGCTCTGGTCTTCGGAACCAGCTGGATATTTGTCATCAGTTAGGGATGGCTGTGGGAAGGCAGCATCCAGAAGGAAGAGATGGAAGGTCATTGGCATCTGTGCTGGTAATGCTAACTCGGTGCTTATTCTGTGACCAGGGAGCCAGGGGCTGTCTCTTCATAATAATCCACAGGGAGAGGGATTAGTAAAATATCCATCTTCTACGTGGAGAAGCAGCTCTGTGAGATCACATCACTGCTGAAGGTCCCACAATGGATCGATTGGAAAGCCTGTCCTGGCGGCCTTACAGCAACTGAGGCCGCAGCATCTGGTTGGGAAAGAGGTGACCAGACCAGCATGCGGCAGGTGCATGTGTGTGTGAGCTGACGGGGGTGGTCTTGGACTAATGGGAATAACAATAAAATGGGTAGCTAGAGTTCATGGAGTGCTTACTAAGAGCCTGACACTTTCCTAAGAGTATTTACAGTCATTAACGTGGGGGAAATAAAACCCAAGTACGCAAAAGTGACATGCGATGGGCCGAGCTTATTATGGTTTTCAGAAAGACTTGGAAAGAGTCTCTGTATTCTTGCTTACCCTGTATACTTGAGCATAAGCTGACCTGAATATCAGCGGAGGCACCTAATTTTACCATAAAACTGCATTTAAAATGTGCCGGAAAAACTCGGCTTATACACAAGTCCACATGGTAATGTTGCGTCAGCACGCCTCTGTTGCGGATTCTTGATGTGCCAGGACCATGTGTGGATGTGCACAGCCCAGTGATGAATCGGAGGAGTGCAAGGTGGAAGGCAGACAGGTAAATGGATCATGACGTTGCAGGTGGTTCGTGCTCTGAATCAGGTGGGAGCAAGATTCAGTGGGAGCAAGTGGGTGACTCATTCGACCTGGGGGCGTCGGATAATGCGTCATGGGAGACCCGGGGCATTTTGAGAGAGATGAGGAGATTGCCCTGTGGAGGTGGGGAGAAGAAGACGCCTGGGGAGGAATCGGTTGGCGACAGGATGGCCAGGTTGCAGATGGTGTCTCGGTGTGTGGAAACCTGGCCTAGACATTGGTAGAGTGGTGTCCTAGGCAATGGAGGAGGCCGAAAGAGAGTGCCCATAGGGGCAAGTTGATTCATTGAGAAGGAAGATACATGCTTGGGTTGGCAGTGGACCCACCTGCTGTTTCTGCAGAAAGGCCTTTGGTTCTCTCCCCCACTGTTTCCATTGTGTGTCTAAGGGTCTGAAGCACTGTCCACTTTGTGTGGGGGGTGGGGGGTGGGGAGAGAGTGCAACCTGGGAGGACCCCATGGAGGGCAGCATGTCATGACTACACACGCCCACACGTGACATCTCGGCCCTGTAACGTCTAGGACTTTACCTTCATGTGCACACTCGGTCACATATGAAGCCAGGCGTGTGGAAGTCTTTGACATGTTGCAGTTTGTAAGAGCAAGCGATGGGGACCAAACTAAAAGCTCCTCAAGGAGGGCTTGGTGAAATAGAGTGCGGCTCTTCCAAAGAGGGCTTCCTAGCTGCAAGGACCGCAAGCCTTGGCCCTCCATTCTTTGAACAGTACTGGACAGAGCCGTCCCTGGAGAAGGACATCATGTTGGAACAGGAGAGGGGTGGGGGAGGAGAGGAGGGTACTCAAGGAGATGGATGGACACCGTGGGCTCAGGAACGATTGTGAGACTGCAGCAGGACGGGGCCATGTTTCCTTCGGTGTGCACGAGGTCACTCTGGGTCAGAACGGACTCGCTGACACTCAACAACAACAACAAAAACAACAACAAAAACAACAACATTCGTCCCCCAAAGGAAACAAAGGATGAGGTCACTGCTGAGGACCTGTTTGGAATGGTTTCCTGGATGTATGCTTGGATGACACTCTCAAGGGCCGAACCTTGGGGGGTGGGGGTGGGGCTCAAAGCTGCGTGGAGAGATTTCAGCTCCTCTTGTGCTCACCTACTGGCTGGAAGGTTGGCGATTCAAACCCGCTCAAAGGCACCTTGGAAGAAAGGCCTGGTGATCTGCTTTGTCCTCTGTGGTCTCACGAAAACCCCATCCAGTGAGGTCCCCCCGAGGCAGAAGTGACTGGACAGCAAGAATAACAACCCGCAGAATCTGGGTTTCTGAGCGAAAGAAACCGGGGCCGCCCAGCCTCGGGCCTCCTCGTGACGAGACCGTCGTCACTGTTTAAGCCAGCAGAGAGGGAGCTTTCTGTGACTGGTAGCCAGTAGCACACTGTTCTTGTCCCTCCGTGCCATCAAGTCAGTTCCAATCCATACCAAGCCTGTACACAACAGAACGGAACACGCTGAGCCGTCCTTCAGCACCCTCACGATTGCTCTTGTGTGTGAGCTCATGACTGCAGCCACGGTGTCAATCCATCTCGTCCAGAACCTTCTTCTTCTTCTTCTTCACTGTCCCTCTCGACCGAGCACAACGTTCTTCTCCGGGACTGGTCTTTCTCAACAACATGCTTGTGCTAGTCTGGGTAGACGAGGCAAGCAAATTCATAAACCCGCGACTGTGTATAAGGGAGAGTTTTATATAAAGGGGAATTATACCTTAAGAAAGCATCCCCACTCAGTTCAGTCCAGTCCCATAAGTCCGATATTAGCCCATAGGTCTGATACCAATCTATAAAGTCCATTTCAGACTCAGGAAACACATGCCATGATGCTGGGTGCACAATGATCACAGGCCAGTGGGTAGAAAACCTTTGGATCCAGTGGCGTGATAAGCAGGTCAGTGCTGGCAGGAGTCTCTACGTGGCTTCTCCAGTTTCCAGGGCAAGGGGTTCTGTCATTGTAGTGCCATGTGCCTTGCCAGTAAAGTGTCTCTTAGGGAGTGAGGCTTGAGGCTTGTCAGTAGACCGTGTCCAAGGTAACGAGCAGAGAGAGAAAGTCTGTCTCCCACCTCCAAGGAGGAAATACAGGAGTTGCCAGAATTCTCAGGCGAAAGCCATCCCCACGTAGAGGCCTCATTGGTTATACCTTGACTGTCAGGCCAGACTCCATCCCTTCATTCAGAATCCTCTCAAATTGACACCAGATTATGTAATGTGTTTTCTCCAAGACAGATCTGCTTGCCTTTTAGGCATTCAAAAGCAGACAACCTGACAAAGCAAAGGGCTAGGGATGTTCCTGGTTTGAGTCCTAGAAGAGTGCGATGAGAGCGTTAAATCGTTGACTTGCAAAATCTTTCCAGTTCCCCCCATCCTAACTCTAGTGGGCATTCCCAAGTGTTTCCCTTGGCAAGCATCCTGCACTCTGGATGCCAGCCATCTCTGCCATGGAGCCGTGGGGGTTTTCTGTGCAGAGATGCAATCTGGCAGGATCTGACCTGCCTGACTTCTTTGTTTATATCTCTGAAACCTCCTCAGAACAACGAGCTGCAATCCTGGCAGTCGAGCCTGATCAGGCGGGCTTCTAGTACCCACTCTCCATGCCCAGGAAGCCGTAGCTAATCCACACTTGCTATCGTGATGGTAAAGCTGAGAACCCTCTGGGTTAAGGTCTGGGAATTTATCCACACGGCTGCAATTGTCAGTGTCAATGGGACCGTTTTCAAGGTTCACAGCCACTCACTTTCCCAGTCACTTAAAACAACATCAACAACAACAAGAACAAGTTTTTCCCTAGTGCTCTGTTTTACTTAATCTGACGCAGACCAAAATAGACTAGGAAGAAGGACCTGGTAGTCTGCTTCTTCTTTTAAAACTGGCCATCAAAGACCTTATGATTAGCCGGCGACCACTGAGACCACTGAGAGCACCGGATGATAAACCTCTCGGGCTGGAAGCCACTCAGACAGAGCTGCCTCCTTAGAGTCAACCTTAATGAAGGAGACGGAGGAAAGCTTTCCGGACTTGCCTTTGCTGACGCAGCAGGACTAAAAAAAAAGCAGCAGCAGCTGCAAGCATCCATTAGAAATCCAAACGTGAACTGTACCAAGCATGAGATAAGAAAGATGGGAGGCTGTCAAAAGTGACTTGGAACACATCAAGATCAGTGTCCCAGGTATTATTTAACAGAAATGGACATATGGCCATTTTGAAGCGAGCACTCATATGTACTATAATTTTCCAGCAATGACAAATTGAAGAGGACAAATTGAAGCTTTGGGATTCCTTAAGCTCTGTCCTGAAGTCTGATGCTGGCATTGATAGGAGCCTATCAAAACGCCTACAAGGACAGCCAGCTAAGATGACCATCTTTTGGCCCAAACGGCATTGGAGGTGGTCACATTTGACTTTCTCTGATACAAACGATTCCTCTGCTTCTTCTGCACTGGCTTCCATAATTCCTCGCAATGACCACACAGAACTCACGGACTGCACTCATAATGATAAGGCTTTATTAGGAAAGTTGAGGAGCCCTCTGGCCTAGTGGTTACATGTCGGGATGCTAACTGCAAGGTCATGAGTTTGAAATCACCAGCCACTCTTTGGGAGAAAGAAGGAGTTTCGACTCCTGTAAGAATCACTGTCAGGGGCAGCTCTCCCCTGTCTTATAGGGACGCTGTGAGTTAGAATCGATTAGGAGGCAGTGAGGGCTTTAAAAAAAATTATTCAGGAAGTCAACAGGTTATTGTACTGAGGATCAGTAAACAGTAAGGATACAGTCATGGGTCAAGAGCAACCGTTCTTCTCTGGCAGCAGCCAAGACTTTCTGGACCACAGCCTCTCCACCACCTGGTCCCTTGCCACTGCCTCTATGGGGCAGGGAGCCTGCACAGCCCTTGCCTCCCAGTCTTGGTGCTACTCCTCTGCCCTGGAGTCAGTTCCAACTTCCAGTGACCCTCATCTACAACAGAAGGAAACACCGCCTACACCCACACCATCTTCTCAACCGTTGTTATGGTGAGTTCATCAAGCATATCCTTCTTTTTCATTGTCCTCCCACTTTACCAAGCACGATGTCCTTTTCCAGGCACTGGTTGCTCCTGATAACATGTCCACAGTACATGAGAGTTTCCCTATACTCGCTTCTAAAGAGCGTTCTGGCTATCTGTCTTCCGAGACAGATTTGTTTGTCCTTTCGGCAATCCACAGTTCACTCAATATTCTTTGCCAGCACCATAATTCAAATGCATCAATTTTTTGGGTCTTCCTTACTCAATACCCAATTTCATATGCATATGAGGTGATTGAAAATATCATGGATTGGTTGGTCAGGCACATCGCAGTCCTCAAAGCGACATCCTTGCTCTTCAACAGTTTAAAGAGATCTTGCACAGCAGATTCACCCAATGCAAGGCATTGCTTGATCTCTTGATTACCGCTTCCATGACCATTGGTTGTGGATACAAGCAAGACAAATTCCTTGACATCTTCAACCTTTTCTCTGTTGATCGTGATGTTACTTATTGGTTCCATTGTGAAGATCTGGGTTGTCTTTATTTTGAGCGATGTGTTAGACAGGATTCTCTAGAGAAACAAGACCAGGACGCTTATGATTTTAGCTAGCTAGCTATCCATCCAGTGGTCACGAGGGCCACTGGGTGCAAGTCAAGGAAGCATACAGCTGAGTCCTCTGTAGAGAAATTCAGGCAATCTGGCCATGGGCAGCAAACAGCAAGGTAGGTATCGTCTGCCAGGTGACAGGGTCCGACAGTTCCCAAATCAAGTGATGTCTACACCAGTAGTGTTGTGAAGCAGGTCTTGAAGGAACCTCAAACTACAGTGACAGAGTAGTCACCCAACACACAGGTTGGGTGTCCCACAGGTAGTGCAGCTCACAAGTTGAGGCAGAGAACCAGGCAGCTGCACACTGGTTCAAAGGTGAACATTGAATCATCAATGAGCAAGAGACAAGAAAGATGAGGATCACTGAGTCATTTCTCTCTCTGCCCTTCAATTAAACTGTCCTTTGATTAATCCCACATGTGTTCATAGTAAACCTACCTATCACAAGTGACCATCCATATTGAAGGGTGCAATCCTTGATCTTCATCAAAAGGTGTTGCAAGACCTTTTCACTTTCAGCAACCAAAGTTGTGTCATCTGCATATCTAGGTTGTTAATAAAACTTTTTCCAATCCTGATGGCACATTCTGCCTCATTTAATCCAATTTCTTAGAAGATTTGCTCAACATAGAGAATGAATAAATATGATGAGAGGATATAACCCTGGCACACACCTTTCTATTTTTTTGCACACAATTTTCTTCATTTTAAATCATGCCTTTGACTGCCTCTTGATACCTATCAGGTTCCAAATGAGTACAGTGAAGTGCTCTGGAATTCCCATTCTTCTCAATGCTAACCATATTGGTTATGATCCGTCCAGTAGAATAGCTTTGCATTATCAATAAAACACAAGTAAATATTTTTCTTGTATTCCCTGCTTTGATTCAAGACACATATAAACTCAACAATGTTATTCCTTGTTCCACATTCTCTTCTGAATCCAGGTTGAATTTCTGGAAGTTCCTTGTCAGAGTACTGCTGCCACCACTGTTGAATGATCTCCAACAAAATTTTACTTACATGTGATATTGATATTGTTAATTTATGCATTCTATGGACCTTTTTTTGAAATGAGTACAAACATCTCTTTCTGATGAATGGCCAGGTAGCTATCTTCCAAATTTCTTGGTATAGGCAAGTGTTTCCATTGATTCATCAGCTTGTTGAAACTTTTCAGTAGGTGTGGTAGTTATATAACTTGGTGTCAATTTGGGGCTTGAGAGGATTAAGAGTGAAGGGATGGAAGCTAGTCTGTCAAACGAGTCAAAGCCAATGAGGCCTCTGTATGGACTTGGCCTTCTGAGAATTCTGGGAAATCTGGTTTTCCTTCCAGGAAGGTGGGAGACTCTCTCTCTCTCTCTCTCCTGACTTTCTGAGAGGATCCTCTACTGACAAGACACATGGCACCATGCTGATACATCCTGTGTCCTGGGGACAGGTGAAGCCACGTGGAGACCCCTGCCAGTGCTGAGATGCTTACAATGCCACTGGATCCAAAGACTTTTCACCCACTAGTCTGTGATTATCCTGCACTCAGCGTCATTGCATATGTTTCATGAGTCTGAAGAGGACTTTATAGATTGGAATTGGACATATGGACTAATATTGGACTTATTGGTGGACTGACCTGGGTTGGAATGCTTTCTTAAGGTAAAATTACCCTTTATATAAAACTCTGTCTTATACACATATGATTTTCTATGGATTCATTTCTCTAGTCTACCCTAGACTAACATGATAGATATTCCATAGTCTTGGAGCCTTGTTTTCTTACTAATGTCTTCAGTGCAGCATGGACTTCTTCCTTCAGCTCAATCAGATCTTGATCATAGAGGGGTGCCCTCCCAAACAGAAAAAAGCTCTGTTTGGTGGATCCTTTGTAGTATGCGTCTCCCCCTGCTAGGATAGCATCCAGCAACCTACTCTGAATTAGCGCACTCAGTGGCATCCTCTGGGAGGGTTCTCTTTAGTCACAGTCCATTTTTCTTTTTTTTCACAGTCCATTTTTCATAAAAGCAATTTTACCCAAACCTCTTTTTTTTGGGTGGTGGCCAATTTAAGAGGACAGCATGCGGCTGTTTCCTGCTCAGGAAAAATGCTGGAGAAACTGTTATGATGTTGAACAC
This sequence comes from Nesogale talazaci, assembly GCA_004026705.1. Lineage (NCBI taxonomy): Eukaryota > Metazoa > Chordata > Mammalia > Afrosoricida > Tenrecidae > Nesogale > Nesogale talazaci. Next base: position 1,976 of record PVJH01021573.1, on the reverse strand, counting down.
AGCTTACAAGGCAGCACTATGGGGAAAAACTCAAGTGTGCTAGTGGTTTTCTCATTTCAGAAAAAGTGAAACTGATGACAAACCTTGTTCTCGATGTCCATCAACTTGCTCAACAGACTTGCCCTGAATGGAATGCATAGTCCAGACAGTACCTGCTGACAGCCAGGGATGCACAGTCCGGACAGTACCTGCTGACAGCCAGCTTCAAGCATACTTCCAAATGATCATCAGTCATGATGGAATGGCACTTGAACTTAATGATCTTTTTTTTTTTGGGGGGGAGGGGCGCATCACTGCTCTCCGGTGGTGGGAGTAGGAGGCCCAGCCCCATTGCTGGAATTGAACCTCCGTCCCAGTGGGCCGCAGTCCCGCGCACAACTACTACGCCACCGGGGCTCAGCCCAATGATCTTTATGTGGGAAAAAGCTGACTCATATAAGTAAGTAGAATGGAATAATACAGTCAAGGAGGTAGCACATTTTGTCATGTTTGGGTACTTTGCCTTTGTGAGTAAGTCCCAGAATTATTCATATGCTCTGGACTTCAGCTGAATGATGGCTTGTAGTGTCAAAATCTCCTATTCTGTATGAAAGTGATATGTTTTTGTCTTCTTACTTGGTCCACTCCCCCACTCATTTAAAAACCCTTTCTTACCTTTAAGAGGAAAAACAAGATCTAAATATTGGCAATAATGTAGCTTGTCAGTTTTGCTTCACCGAGCACAGCTACATGTGTTTAACACCTAAGATTGCATCTGATTGACTGTGCTGTGTGTCAACTAAGTGATGGGATTGATGATAGGCTTTCATCTATTTTTTTTAATGCCATGTAATCTACCCACATTACATTTGAGATCAACTAGTAGATCACGATCGATTTATTGAGTACCCCTGATCAAGATCAACTTGATGGCAGCAAGTTTGTTTATTTATTATTATTTATTTGATCCTGGAGGAACCACCAAAACTCTGACCCTAAGGTGATCTTTACACCTTCAACCTATCCTCTGGAGTCATCTTTAAAGGAAACAACCTTTATGAACAATCATTAGTGAAGAATGATTGCCTTGAGAAGTACACTCTTTAAAATAATTATACGTAGGAGGTCAATTTGACCATAGTAACTCTGGAGCATGGAGGAGAATTTCTTGGGAACCAGGAATCTAAGCTAATGATAGTGCAATGATTCTGGAGGAGAGAGCAAGAACGATGACTTAGCATGATGCAACCGATGTCCATGCATTATACAGGTGCAAGTTTTGAAATGGGTATGTTTTTTGGTTATGTATATCACAAAATCATGGGAACCACTGATAAATACAAATATCAGAATCTGAATCGACTGCTTCTTGACATAGCCTCTGTTTAAGTCTGTAACTTCTGAAGGTGGTGTCTTCATCTCTCTAATCCCTTCTCTAAGACTGACTTTCTTTGAATCACACGCAAACACAAAGTGGTAGCTTTGGCATCCCAGAAGGAACTCAGATCATGTTCCTTTTAATAATCCTTTGAGTTTTAACAACAACAAAAGATCTGAAAGGGCCAGGCCATGGCTGTATGGTGAATAGGGAAAGTTTGCTAATGAAATTTTCATAGGACCACCTTGAGGAGAACGAATGGGTACTTTGTTATGGGGGGTGGGTGGGGAGGGAGAATTCCTTGTTGCAACTTTCCGGTCTTTTCTCACCAGTATTGTTTTGCATTTTCTTAGGAAATCTTCCTAATAAACTGATGACCATTCTGTATTCTTTGACAAGATCCACGGACATTGCCCTTCAGAATCTCATAACACAGATGCCAAAACCTTCTGGGCTGAACTCTCTGCCTTGGATTCATTTTATTTATGAATCACATGACATGAATGGTTGATGTGTTCAGATTAAACTCTTCCATGCCTGGACACTATTTACACAAGCAGTAGGCATTAGTAATAGGGCAAAACTTTCAATAATAGAACCGTGCCTATCAGATGAATAC
>PVJH01021572.1:0-38613 GCA_004026705.1 Nesogale talazaci | reverse complement strand
ACCTAGAGCCAACTTTGTCACTTTATGGTAGAGAATATTCGTTACTTTATGGTAGAGAATATCGTCTCCATGGAGCATAAAACTTAAAAAACTTCTGTTTACAGCGTCATTGATTTAGCTCATGCTAATCAATTTAAAATACTATTGAGAAGGAGCGACTGTAGGCTAACTACAAATTTCAACACACGGATTAGTGACTCGTAAAGAATAAATCCTTACATGACTGGGCATTATTTACACAAACAATCAGAGTTGGTGGTCAGGCGAAACAGTAATATTCACTGGCAATGTCAGACACAAGTTTGCCAGAAAAATATATATCTTGGCTGAGCCCCGGTGGTGTAGTGGTTGTGTGCGGGACTGCGGCCCACAGGGTTGGCGGTTCAGATCTAGCAGCAGCTCTTCAGGAGCAAGGCTGGGCTTCCTACTCCCACCAGGGGGCTGTGATGCCCCCCCCACACACAAAATATATATATTTTAATACAACACATAGGGCATTGAAGCAGTAAGTAAATGTCAGTTCCCCTACTGACAGTTCAATACTCTTGAAGACAGGTATGCCTGTCTTCAGCATCTTTACACACCATGAAATTATGGTCTTAAGGCCTCGGGTTACATGTGTGTTTGAGTAGAGCCTAGTTCACCTAGTCGGGTTTTCACATTGCATCCCTCTGGTATGGCCTTTGTGTGCCTTGAAGATCCAGAGTTAAATGTTCCAGTATTCTATGGTACATGCCCTGGGTCTCCAGGGTTTGCACAGAAACTCAAATCAATGTGACATATTAGGAGCATAGTACCAGGCATACTCTCCCTTAGGGTCCTTAAAAGTATTGTTAATCATTTTTCCCCCTGCTAAAAAGTTGGTTCTTGTGGGAAACAGAAAAGTTATTCGCGGCTGAGCCCCGGTGGCGTAGTGGTTGTGCGCGGGACTGCGGCCCACTGGGATGGAGGTTCAATTCCAGCTCACAGGAGCAAAGGCTGGGCCTCCTACTCCCACCACCAGGGCAGTGATGCCTAAATAAAAAAAAAAGAAAAGTTATTCCCTAGGTTGTCTCCCAAACATAAGGTGTTGACTATACACTTGGAGGTCAATTGCGTAAAGGTTGTCTGCCTGAAAGCCATTTGAGCAATCAGACCCTATTGTTTGTCCCACCCAGAGTAAAGCCCACTCCCTTCTGATAAGGATAATGGATAGTTCCCCTGAATGAGAGTTCAAAGACACTTAAGGTCAAGCCAAAACATGGCCGATCAAGGTTACGCTGCCACCTTGACTCTAGAGTCCGCCTGTCTTGGGAGATATATTCCTTCCTGTCACATCTACTCCTATTGTACCTCTTCCTGTTACGCATGTGGTTACCTGTAACTAGGGGGACTGGAATGCCCCTGGAGTGTATATAAACCTTGATTAGAAAGTATATTCTCCCGGGCTGAGCCCCGGTGGCGTAGTGGTTGTGCGCAGGACTGCGGCCCACTGGGATGGAGGTTCAATTCCAGCTCACAGGAGCAAAGGTTGAGCCTCCTACTCCCACCACCTGAGGGCAGTGATGCCCCCAAAAACAAACAAACAAAAAAGAAATCTTCAATAGAAAGTATAGTCTCCCTATATATGTGGACATGCTCATGGTGATCCCAGAGATGAGTTCACATGCTTTCTCTTGGCTGATGTCTCTTTAATATTGCACAAATGACCCTAGGATCTGTTTGATTGTGGAGGCTGTTACCCCACAAGTTCCTCCCCCCTTTCCACCAACAGATATGCATGTGTCTTCTCAAAGATATATATGCTCCCATTCCTCCTTCCTGATTGCATTTTCTTAGTATCCTTTATCACTCTGGTAGGAATGTCTGCCCATCTGAGGGGACCTCATCACATCTTTGCATGGCAGCCACTAAGCAGCCATCCTCCCCTCTTCCTCTCTCGAAAATCTGATCCCAGCTGACATGAGGACCTCCCCAACAAAGTGCCCTTCAAGACACATACATACAGGATTGCTCATGATTCATGGGCACCAGTCAGGCTCTTTACCAAGTTGGTTGGCTGCCCTGGCCTGAAAGCCTGTCTGCTCCCATCCAGGTTTTTATTCCTACATCAGTAGACTCACAGAGTATTTGACCATTGGGGATTAACCAACTTCATTCAGCATAATGGTTTCCAGATCCCTTCATGCCATGAGGTGTTTCATGGTTTCATCCCTCTTTTTTAGGGATGCATAGAATCCCATTATGTGTATATACCAAAGTTATTTGTTTAATCCCTTCTTCTACTGATTGGAATTTGGGCTGTTTCCAACTTCTTTCCATTATGAACTGTGCCACAATAAACATAAGTGTGTTAATGATCTGTCTCTTATTTGAAGTATATGCCCAGCAATGACATTGCTGGGTCACATGGTATTTTTATTGCCAGCTGTTTTAGGAATCACCATACCACTTTTCACAATAGTTATACGTATTTTACAAAGCTATCAGCAGTGCATAATGTAGGACCTAATGTTCTGCATATTCAATAAACTTGAGAAACGCCATGACAGGCTCCAAAAGAGGCGATACTCAAGGTAGGCCGAAGTTTCTATTTCAGAGAAAACCCGTGACTTCCCTGAAGAGGATGCAACACCAGGAACCAGGAAGAAGCCTTCCAAATTCAACAAGTCCCTGACAGCCAACCAGAGAAGGACACGGAAAGCAGCTCGCCAAAAGAGAACAGCCACCTCCCCTCCAATGGGACTCTATGGTGGGAAGCAGGAAAGGGTACTCCCCTTATGTAACCTGAAACTATAAAAACTTAGCTTTGGGCTGAGCCCGGGTGGCATAGTGGTTGTGTGTGGGACTGCGGCCCACAGGCTTGGCAGTTCAAACCCAGCAGCAGCTCTCCAGGAGCAAGACTGGGCCTCCTACTCCCACCAGGGGGCAGTGATACCCACATATAAAAATAAATAAAAACAAACAAACAAACAAAATCTTAGCTTTGTGTGGTGGTTGGGTCAAGGCTACAGGCAGTGGTGTGAGCCCAAGCCTAGCATAAGCTAGAAAATAAACCCCTTTTCTTCCTTTGCATCTCAAGTGTCATTTTCCATGCATCTTGGGTAAGCTTGTCTCCCCCGTCCAACAATAAGTTCCAGTCTCCTACATTTGTTTTTTTTTTAGAAAACAATTAGGTGCTAAATGATATTTCATTGCTGTTTTGATAGGCATTTCCCAGATGGAAGAAGAAAGAGCATTTTGAATGTGCTTGTTAGTCATCTTTGTAAATTGCTTATTCAGGTCCTTTGTCCACATTTTTAGAGGGTTATTTTTTTTCTTGTTGTGAGGTTGAAATGTTCTGTAGATTTTAGTAATTAGTCCTTTGCTATGTCATTTCTAACTATCTTTTCCCAATCTGTGGGCTCTCATTTTACTCTTTTGATGAAATCTCTTGATGTACAGTGTCTTATGTAAGTGATGTCCAAATTGTTGAACCATTTTAATAGTGCCATTTCTCAGAGCCTTGTTTTCTTTTAAGTGGGATTTGATACGGTATCATATCATTGCATAGTTCAATTATGTTGTGGCAGATAAATAATCTTGTCAATTTGAGGATTAACAGTGAAGGGGTGGAGTTTAACCTGTCAATCTGGTGGCAGCTTGCTGACCCCCTTTGGAGGCACTAAGGAGATCAATAGTTCATTGGAGGTGGACACACCCTCACTCCCTGAGAGGCTCTCTTCTGACAAGACCATGGAGTTTTTGTGACAGTAGCGAGAGCCCTGGACCTGGAGAAGTCAGTGTTGAGGTGCTTACACCACTGAATCCACAAGACTCCCCCCCCCCACCGGCCTGTGATCTTCCTGCCTTCAGCGTCATTGCAAGAGCCTGAGGAGGAATTTATAGATTGGTATCAGGCATTTGGGTTAATATCAGACTTATGGACTTAATCTGGACTGGGCTGTTTTATAAATATTCAATTGCTCTTGTATATAAAACTCTTTCCTTATATATGAGTGTCCATGAATTTCTCTAGTCTACTTGGACTCGCCCACATGGTCCAGCAGAATTGTGCAATTGCTATCAGTTTCCAAACATTCTTTTTCTACATGAGCTCATTGACACCATCTCCCATTCACTCCACCACCACCACTGTAACCCCCTCCTCACATAACCTTCATTCTAGTTGCTGTCTCTATAGGTTCATCAATCGTTTTCTTTTTCCTAGGACTCATTCATCTAGTTTGTCTTTCACTGTGTGTGCTTCCTTTGCCATGTCTGGTAATCTGTGTATTCCCTGAACTAGGGCCCTTAGATTTGTTCCAACTTTTGATGACTGATAGCTTTGGGTTTTATATTTAGGTCTCTGATCCACTTTGAGCTCAATTTTGTGCATAGAGTGAGGTATGAGTCCTGTTTCATTCTTCTGCAGATGTAAGTCCAGTTTTTCCAGCACCATTTGTTGAAGAGGGCATCACATTCCCATTTAATGTTTCTTGGTCCTTTGTTGAAAATCCATTGTCTATAAGCAGATGCTTTTATTTCTGTGTTTTTTGTTCTTCTGCATTGGCCTAAGTATCTATCGTTACACCAGTACCAGACTGTTTTAAAAATTGTGCCTGTGCATTCCATGATGCTCACCTTCCCTACCCGATCACTGAAGATATAGCGTCTGGGGTCTTAAAGGCTCGAGTAAACAAGTGGCCATCCAGCTCAGAAGCAACAAAACCTACATGGAAGAAGCACACCAGCCTGTGTGACCACGAGGTGTTGAAGGGATCTGGTGTTAGGCATCAAAGAACTAAAATTATATCATTATAAATAGGGGGGAGTACAGACTGGTGACCCAAAGCCCATCAATAGGTGAAGTGACATCCTCTTACAGAGGGGTTGCAGGGAGATGAGCCAGTTAAAGTACAGTGTAGTAACAATGAATTATGCATATTTCCTCTTGTTTTCAAATGCTTCCTCCCACCCACTATCATGCTCCCGGTTCTACCAGACAAGTCCAGCTAGAACAGGGGATGGGCACTGGAGTCGGAAACATGGGGAATTTAGGACAGATGTTCCCTCAGGACGAGTGATGGGAGAGGTGACACTGGGAGGGTGGAGGGATGGTGGAGTAGAAAGGGGGAACTAATTTCAGGGATCTACATATAACCTCCTCTCTGGGGCATGGCCAACAGGGAAGTGAGTGAAAGGACATATTGGACAGTGCATGACATGAAACAAAAATTTGTAAATTATTAAAGGTTCAAGGGGGGAAAGGGAAATAAGGGGATGTGGAAATGGGGGCCTAAGTGGAGGGAGGATGTTTTGAGAGTGATGATGGCAACAAGTGTGCAAATGAGGTCTGCATACAATTTGTGTATGTATGGATTGTGAGAGGAGGTGTATGAGTACCCAATAAAATGATTCATTAAAAAAAGGGGGGGAGGAGGGGGAAGGAGGAGCTTATACCAAGGGCTCAAGTGGAAAATGTTTGGAAATGAATGTGGCAACATGTGTGTAAATGTGCTTGATACAGATGATGTATTCAATGTACTAATAGCTGTTAAGCGCCCCCAATAAAATTACTTAAATTAAAAAAAAGAAGCAAGCAAAAAAAAGTGTGCCTGTGTAGTAGGTTTTGAGGTCAGGTGATGCAAGACCACCTGCGCTATTAGAGAAGTTCTTTGCTTATTCTGGGTTTCTTCCCATTCCATATGAAGTTGTTAATTTATCTTTCCATTTTTTTAAAAGACTGTCGGGATCAGGATTGGGTTGAATTTGTAGATTACTTTAGGCAGCATCGACATTTTCACAATACTGTTCTTCTGTCCATGAACATGCAATATTCTTCCATTTGTATAGGTCTCGTGTTAATGTTTTGTAGTTTTTTTTTTTGTACAGGTATTTTGTTTCTTTGGTTATGTTTAGGGCTGAGCCCCGGTGACGTAGTGGTTGTGTGCGGGACTGCGGCCCACTGGGACGGAGGTTCAATTCCAGCAGCGGGGCTGGGCTTCCTACTCCCACCACCGGAGAGCAGTGATGCACCCCCCCCAAAAAAACAACAAACAAAACAAACAAACAAAGGTTTATCTCTAGGTATTTCAACTTTTTTTGTGGCTATTGTGAATGGTATTTTCCTTGGTGTCTTTTTTTGGCTGTCTCATCACTAGTTTTACTTCTGCTTGCTAATCATGGTCCAGCTACTTTATTAAATCCCTCAACTGTTCCCAACAATGAAACTGCGGAGATTTTGGAACTCTCGATAAAGTCACATCTCTGCAAATAGCATGAGTTTCATTTCTTCTCTACCCAACTGTACTCCCTTGTTTCCTTGTCTCATGCTTCTGGCAGACTTCCAGCACAATGTTGAATAAGAATGGCAAGAAGGGGAAGCCTTGGTTCCTGTGCCCAGTGGGGATGTTTTCAGTTTTCTCCACTGAATGTGATATTGGCTGTTCGTTTTCCATCTATGGGCTTTATGATGTTGGAGAATTGTCTTTCTATTCCTATTTTATTGTTTTTATTAGTATGTTAGATTTGACAATAGTCAAATGCTTTTTCTGCATTTAGTACGGTATGTGATAGATTACATTAATTGGTTTTTGAATGTTGAACCATCCTTGCATCCTTGGTATAAATCCCACTTGGTCCTGATGTATTATTTTTGATGTTGTTGAATTCTATTGGCCAGGATTTTGTTGAGAACTTTAACATGTATGTTCATGGGAGATATTGGTTTGTAGTTTTCTATCTTAGTGGGGTCTTTACCTTGTTTTAATATCAGGGTTACGCTGGTTTTGTAGAATGAGTTTGGGAGTTTCGTCTCTTTCTATATTTTGGAAAAGTTTGTGTCTAAGTGGTAACGTGTCTGCTAATAGGACATCTGTATTGGAAGATGGCCAGAGTAAAGCCTTAGAGGCACAGATGGCAAGACTTTCTCTTCCACACTTAAGGCATAATGTCTCCAGTTGCTGGAGAAGGACATCACGTCTGGTAAAGTAGCGGGGTGGTGAAAAAGATGATGAACAAATTGTGAGGATGGTGCCAGTGTTTCGTTGTTACACACAGGGTCATTCCGAGGCAGAGGCAACTCCATGGCACCTAACGACAATGGCAATGTGCTCTCACCTGAGGACACGGAGCTAGGCCCATAGAGCTTGGAGGGATTGGTTGGTGGTCAAGAAGGTCGACAAGGACTGTCAGTCAGATTTCTTTACTTCCTGCCCAGTGTATCTTCTCCGTATTTACAAATGTATTTACAAATGTGCACTCTCATACGACTTGATAATTTAGCTGGGTGATTGTTTCAAATAAATTACTTCGGACTGTAAGAGAATGACCAAAGTAGGAAATGATCAATAGGGCTCACTTAGCTAAAGAGTATTCACTGACTGGGACACAAACTAGATCAACCATTGAAAACAGCTTACTTGGGCTGAACCCCGGTGGCGTAAGTGGTTGAGTGCTGGACTGCGGCCCGTGGGCTTGGCATTTCAATTCCAGCGGCGGCTCTCAGGAGCAGCACTGGGTAGCGCTAATGACCACCAGAGGCAGTGATGCCCACAAAAAAAATATAACAACAACAACAACAACAACAAAAGAAAACAGCTTACTTGGCTGTTTTGACTAATCTGATGGATGACAGACAATATCAATGTGCTGAGTCCTAGATAATGTATTTAAATCTACATAAGAAAATTGGCTGAAAAAACAAGAAATTTAATTATATTTTGAAAATGGGACATTCAAATTTTACTATTCTAGTTTAGTGTTTTAAATTCACCACTTTAGATGGAAAATTTGATAGTATTTATGAGTGATGATTTTAAACACGATTAATATAATTCATATAATTAAATTACACATCAGAAAATGTTGTATTGGCAAATACTTGTTATATATATATTCTTATAACAATAAAAAATAAATTCCCACTCTCTAGACATTAATCAAAAACTCAGAATTCTGATTATAAAAGTTTATTGAAATGGTCAAGAAAAGCAGACAGGCAGACATTTGGTTATCTTTGCCACTACAATGTGCCATTTTGAATGGTATAACAAGTGACATTTAAATAATTACTAGGAGAGTAAATTAAGTCTACTTAAGGCACTTCAGATAAAAGCGAATTTCAAGACTTCTACAAAAGCAACACTACTTTCAGTGCAGCAAATCTGTTTCTGTAATTTTAGCCAGATTGCTATTTTTACCCTTGTAGTAGAATGTGCTCTTAAAGATAATGTCTTGTACCATCCAGTCAATTATGATTCCTAGAGATCCTATAGGACAAAGGAGGACTGCCCCATGGGGTTTCCCAGGCTGTGATCTTTGTGGGATTAAGTCCCCATGAAGCCATTAGTGGTGGTGGTTTCAGACTGCAGACCTCTCACGGTCAGTGGCAAGAACATAACCACCATGCCACCAAGGCACCTTGCTCGTCCAAAAGACAAAAACGCCTTCTCGCCCACTAATACATACATTGCCAAAGCATTGGTGCTATAGTGACTAGCATAGCTGCTTTCCAAAATTCATTACATACTTCCATTCTTTCAATGTTCATGGCTAATTATCTGGAGCTATAGACTAATGGCAGTAATAGTTCCCTGGTCAATCTGTACAAGGGCATTTCATACAAGTCTCAACCATATGAATCTCAGCATAAATTTATTTGGCATGAGACAAGCACAAAAAAGAGTAATAAAAGAAACCCAGAATCACATAATTTACAGATCAGTAATTAACAGAGTGACAACCTTAAATTAAATCATCAAATATATTCCTCAGGTACCAAAACTACTAACAACGTTGAAAAGACATCTTTTTTGCAAATCTCTATGATTTAAGACTATTATAATAACACATGAGGATTATTACATGGTAAATCATCAAAAGCAGTGACAGTGTTTTTAAATGTGACACTGGTTTGTATCAATCATAATTCTCATATTTCTATAATAGTGTCACTTCATGTTACTTTTAATAACTGGGGGAGTTAATAGTTGTATCTAATGATAACCATCAATTTACACTCTTCACTGAAATTTGGTTAGCACATATATAAACTCTACTGACAGAAAAAAAAGAAAATTCAAACAAAACCCCTTCATTTGCTTCATTTGTTTATCCACATACAGAAAGGGACTAAAAACTAAAGTAATAGCAAAAATGGACTAGCTTTAAGGAAACACTTAATTTCAATACACAGGCAAAACTCATTGTCTCGTGATTATTTTTTTGCCATGCTAAGTCTTCATAAACCCAAAGGCTAATGAAATGTGCTGTTACGTGTAATACCGAATTCAACTTCACCAGCTGAGTTATCCGTAAGCCCATTTTTCTCTTAGGCACAAATAAAATTAGTGACAACTTTCAGAAGCGTTGTTACAACTTGTACAAGTCACATTGATTTTAGCACTAAACGATATATTAAGAGATGGGCCACCTTAAGAGAGGAGGAATGAATCTTTTCAAACACAGGCTAGTTAACATCACATGAGAATTCATAATCTTATATTTAGAAATATTTTTAAGGTCGATAGTTTTCCAAGAAGCAGAGAGAGCCCTGTATTTTAAGTCGGAAAGATAAGAGGAGAACTGCTAGCTTCCTATCTTTTCAAAAGCTAAAAGTATACTATGAAGAATGGCATTCCATTGTCAGGAGTCCACACAACACATACGGTTTTTCTGTTTACAAGAAAATATGTGCAGAGTATACACAGACATGTAAAGATAGAAAAGTTAAGAATTAATTCCTGTTACTGTTATCTTACACAGACTTATGGGAGTACACGTGGTCAGTATTTTCCTGTTGCCTTTAGATAAGAATAGAAAATCAAATGATCGAAAGCTAGTTGAGTCTTCTAAGTTAAAATGAAGTAGTTCAGACCTTTTAATATCTAATTCTACTAAATTAAATAGTACATAAAGTTTACTAGGAAGGTTAAGGATAAGAGAATTGTATCCAAATACTTCATGATTTTGAAAGGAAATTGTTTATTAAGGCACTACACATCTTCTTTGGTTAAATGATAAACTATTTTCAATCACTTGGGAAAAGTAATACAAAACACACAAGTTATTCCTTTCAAATAAGCACACATTTTTCTTTTTCAATTTCTGTTACTCCAGTGTCCACATAGCTCTCGAATCCTTTTTAATTCATCAGAAAGCTGAAACAAAAACATAGATATGTCAATCTATTAGTCTGTGAAAGAAATGTGAACTTTATTTCTAATAAATATGTAGTATGTTGACTTTACCAAAGAGTGCTTTGGTACATCTCTTATTATCAGTAACACAAAGTAAGAAAATGAAAATGGACATAACTTCAAGTTAAAACTCTATTGAATAGAGAGACCAATTGGACCCTAATGATCAAATAAGAGAAGTGGCAGGATTCTCTTCCTGTTCCAGTTAGTACTCTAACAAATTATTTTAAAGCACACATACACAAGGAAAAAAGTACACATTTGCAAGTTTTAGGTGAAAGAGTAAAGGGCTTTAGGACGTTTTTGCCTCAAAACAGATCAAAAACGTTTGCAAGGCAAACAAATTAATTTTTTTCTCTTTTTTTGGGGGGGGGGCATCACTGTTCTCCGGTGGTGGGAGTAGGAGACCCAGCCCCACTGCTGGAATTGAACCTCCGTCCCAGTGGGCCGCAGTCCCGCGCACAACCACTATGCCACCGGGGCTCAGCCCCAAACAAATTAATTTATGGTGTGCATTAAACAATACATATGGTACAAAATGCTCTAACAATGAATATAAGAATGTTTTGAAATTGATTGTGGGATGATCAGAAAACTCTTCTTAATATGATTGACAGATTAAATTTTATATGAGAAATGTCAATAAAGCTATTTAAAATTTTTGTTACATTATACATAATCCTAGATTAATTTGTAGTCAGAATAACTCCAAGAGATATTTCTGAGAAATGAAATCACACACTATTGTCCTTTATTGCATACTCATGTTAATTTATATACATAACATCTACTTTCTGTTCTAGAAACTAGGATATCTTGGAGGTAAAACATAATTGAAAATATACCAAGATAACTAGCAATTTTAAGTGTGGACAATCAACATACAGTGCAAAACCAAGACATACCTATAGGGATATCCATGATATTTAGATCTGAAAATAGAGAGCATCCAACTGAAGAACAACACGACAAGGCCAATGCCAGCCATGCACATTACTGCAGAGCAAAAAGGAAAGGAACATGAGCATGCGTACCAAGATACAGTTCGTAGTCTACATTTCAAGAGTGAAAAGCAAGGGCTATAAATTGTTGATAAAGCTCAACTTTGCAACACTTCCCTCCACATTCTTTAATCTTCAGAAGGTTGTTTTCGCCTTTAATTTTCTCCAGCACAATATAATAGAGTGGGTCCATTTATATAATTCAATGCAATTAAATTGTATAAAGAAAATAAATTCCTTAAGGCCCTATCACTCAAGCATTTAGTGTCAGATGCCTTTTACTACTGATAAGACAACCACTAATCAAAATATTCAGTTATCTGATTTCTTTTAAATCTTTATTTTTTTTATTTTTTTAGGCATCACTGCCCTCTGGTGGGAGTGGAAGGCCCCGCTTTGCTGCTGCTGGATTTGAACTGCCAAGTCAGTCAGCCGTAGTCCCGCACTCAACCACTATGCTACCAGGGCTCAGCCCTTAAATCCTTATTAGTAGCTTATTTCACTATTGATAGTTGTTATCATTTGGATAGCCTCATTTTAAAGCACTTTATTCAAGCACAGGTGGTACATTTCCTCGTATGTGGAGTTAATTCATTCAACATGAACTCTTCATTGGAATAAGAAAAATCTGATTGCTAGTCTGAAATTCATGACTCTCTCCACCCATTTCAGATGAACTGGTTGAACAGTTTTCGGGTGTAAGGTGCAATTTAGTCAGTTCCAACTCACAGTGACTCTATTTCAAACAGAACAAAACACTTCCTGTCACTATGCTTTGAGCCCACTGATGCAACTGCTGTGCCACTCCATCTACTACAAGGTCTAGTACTTTGCTAGACCTGCTACTTTAGCAAACATAATGCCATTTTTCAGGGCCTGGTCTCTCCTGACAACATGTGCAAAGCCCCTGAGGCAACCTTGCCTCAAAGGAGCATTCTGGCTGTACTTTGTCGATGACAAAATTCTGTTTTTGTTTTTTTGGCATTTCAAGGTATTGTCAATACGCTTCACCAGCACCATAATATAACAGCATCAATTCTTTTTCAGTCTTTGCTATGCCAAGTCTAACTTTCACATGTATAGGAGATGACTGAAAACACCATGCCTTGGGTCAGGTGCACCTCAGTCCTCAAAGCTCATGCAGCACATTTGTCCGATACAATGACTGCATCATGTGATTGCGACTGCTGATTTCATGAGCATTGATCGTAGATCCAGGCAAGATGCTTGAAAATCACCTCTAACAACCTTAACTCCCGATGCTGATTCTATAATACTCAACCAAGAATTGCCTTGACCTCAAGCTGTTTACGTTCGTAAACTAAGACTCACTCACTCATTCACAGCCACAGAGTCGATTTTGACTCAGAGAGATCCCACAGGACATGGCAGAAATGCCCATGGACTTCTGAGACTCTAACGCTTTTTTTTGTTTGTTTTGGTTTTGGTTTTTTGAGCATCACTGCCCTCTGGTGGTGGGAGTAGGAGGCCCAGCCTTTGCTCCTGTGGAGCTGGAATTGAACCTCCATCCCAGTGGGCTGCAGTCCCACACACAACCACTATGCCACCGGGGCTCAGCCCTCTAACGCTTTATAGTAGAAGAAAGCTTCATCTTTCTCCTTCGGAGCAGCGGATGATTTCAAACCACTGACCTTGTGGCAGACCAATGTGTAGCCAACACACGAGGGTTCTGAAGAAGCACTAAAACCCCAAAATCATTGCTACTGAATAGATTCCAACTCACAGTGACAGTACAGGACAGAAAAGCTATAAATAAATGTTTATGAAAGCGGACTGTCCATATTTCTTCTACAGAGTAACTTGTGGGTCTGAACACCTAATCTTTCTGCTAGCAGCCGGGCACTTAACCATTCATTGTACTACCAGAGTTCCTATAAGGTAGGGATTATGGGAAATCAGGTGTGCTATAGCAATGGGAGCTATAATGAAACAAACTTATGGATCCACACTATAACCTTGTTGTTTTGGTATACTTAGAAAAATCAGTTGCCAGTTCTGAATCATGACAACACCATGTGTTCGTGTGTAGAGTACAATTGCACTCCATAGTATTTTCAAAGCTGTGATTTTGGACACAATGCCAGGCCTTTCTTCTAAGACACTGGGTAGGTTTGAACACCAACTTTTGTTTGTTTGTTTAGGGGGGGCCTCACTGCCCTCTGGTGGTCGTGGGAGCTACCCAGCGCTGCTCCTGAGAGCCGCCGCTGGATTTGAACCGCCAAGCCCGAGTCCCACACTCAACCACTTACGCCACTGGGGCTCAGACCCAACTTTTGATTAGTATTCAAGGGCCAATATAATATTTTTCTGAGTATTAACGCATGATCAAAATGTGTACAAAAATGTCAGTGCAAAAAATGTACAGAATATATTTTTTGTGGGATGTTTCTTTACACATGTTGCAAAGTTTCAATGATTTGGGAAAATGTTCACTCAAGTTTTTTTTTTTTTTTAAGTTTAATTATTTTGACCTAGGAATCGTTATTTTCATGATACCCTAGTGAAACTAAGTCATTATTTAGAGAATTTACCTGATTACAGACATGTTTAAAAATGCCATGTATTATAAACCTGTACACATATGAACTGGAACACTAGTAACGGTACTTTTTAACATCATATACATAGAAATTCGATTATATTTTAATTCTATTTTTTCATGAATTTTCTGAAGACCCCTTGTATAGTTGTAGCCTACTTTTTATATATAACAATATATCTAAATGTATTTTGAGCAGTTTGGGGCTCATATGTCCTAAAGAAACATCTATTATTATTATTATTAATGGTGCAATTATGTCATTAAGCTAGAGCCTTGGAAGAGAATCAAATTGTACTAACTTCCTAAGCCGTTATTATAGATTGTCAAACATTTTCTGTTTAAATTCATGCCAGCAGTGTACCAATGGTATAACGGACAAAAGACAAAAAACTGTTAAGGCAGAAACCTTTCAGAGAAGGAAAATTAAAAATATTTTCCACTAAAACAAGTGATAAAAAAGTAATAGACTGTATCACATTCAAGCCAGAGAGCGTAAGTGACTAGCTACAAACAAGACAGTGCTATTGAGTTCTGGCTCTCACAGTTTCTCTTACCATGGCCTTCTCTTAACACTACTAGAAAATTCAGATTGTTGTTGCTCTTTTTAATCAAGCAATAAAAAGATGTGTATTGATAGGACTAAAATTTGAAATGCTAACTCTTTTGTCATCAATAAAAATTTATTTCAATTCAGCAAAATAAGTATCTCCTAAATTTTCTACTTTCTATGTTCTAGAAGATAAAGTAAATCTCACCCTTTATTTAAGTAGATTAATTTTTTTTTATTTTTCTTTTGGGGGGGGGCATCACTGCTCTCCGGTGGTAGGAGTAGGAGGCCCAGCCCCACTGCTGGAATTGTATCTCCATCCCAGTGGGCCGCAGTCCCGCGCACAACCACTACGCCACTGGGGCTCAGCCCTTAAGTAGATTAATTTTAATAATATTCATTGGCTCATGTGCAATACGAATAGGATGGAATTCTTTTTTTTTTAATTAAAAAAAATTTTTTAAGATTCTTACAGATACAGGGCTGAGCCCCGGTGGTGTAGTGGTTGCACGCGGGACTGCGGCCCACTG
This sequence comes from Nesogale talazaci, assembly GCA_004026705.1. NCBI lineage: Eukaryota > Metazoa > Chordata > Mammalia > Afrosoricida > Tenrecidae > Nesogale > Nesogale talazaci. The sequence goes on along the minus strand of PVJH01021572.1, from coordinate 23,812 downwards.
GGACGGAGGTTCAATTCCAGCAGTGGGGCTGGGCCTCCTACTCCCACCACCGGAGAGCAGTGATGCCCAAAAAACAAGATTCTTACAGATACGGGCTGAGCCCCGGTGGCGTAGTGGTTGTGCGCGGTACTGCGGCCCACTGGGACGGAGGTTCAGTTCCAGCAGTGGGGCTGGGCCTCCTACTCCCACCGCCGGAGAGCAATGATGCCCAAAAAAAAAAAAAAAAAAAGATTCTTACAGATACATGGATAAAGATCACCGACAGAAGGAAAAACACAAATGCCTAATAGATATTTAGGAGAATATTCAATTTTACTACTAATAAAAAGTAGTTCAAGACATATACATTTCCTCTTTATTTAATTCAAAAATACATACATATGTATATAAATGAATTTATCTAATGTTGATAGCTAAAATGAAACAAGCTTTCTCAAATAATAATAAAAACAAACATTTTTACTTTTGTTTTCTTTTGGGGGGGGGGCATCACTGCCCTCTGGTGGTCGTGGGAGCTACCCAGCTTTGCTGCTGCTGGATTTGAACCACCAAGCCAGTGGGCCGCAGTCCCACACTCAACCACTTCGCCACTGGGGCTCAGCAAAAAACAAACGTTTTTATAATGATTGTGGATTCAGTTTGACATTAGTTTATAACACTGAGAACTGAAAATACTCACGCACAAGACACAGTTATGGTATTTTACTTCTAAAGTATTGAATTCAAAGAAATAATATAAAGTGATGCCCCCCCAAAAAATGATAATAAAGCTTTATGCACCGTGTAGTCACTATAGCAGCATTTAAAAAACAAAATGTTTAATAAAGTCATTATGGTTAAAAAAGTTATTTCAATATATAATTGAAAAGTTATTACAATATAGCTATAGTATAATTTTAGAATTAAGTATAAGAAAATAATATTAACTTACAAAAATGTTCAATAATATTAACTTAGAAAATGGGTGGCTAATATTCAACATTTTATATATATAGTTAATAGAAGGAAATATACTATTAAAATTATGATTTTCAGTAGTCAAGTAAGGAGTGAATTTCTCCTCAACTTGTTCCCTGTTCCTGCTTTTTTCAGATTTCCGCAAGTGAACATATGTTACTTCTAAGTAGTAAAGCTAGAGGCTAGAGATAAGGATAGAGACAGCATTGTTAACTTTTCCAAAATGATGTGACTTACACTTTCGCTTCCCAGTATCCATGTCAGAGGTAGCAGCTTCACATAAAAGCACCATCCCTAAGGTGACGCCACCATCTTAGATAACTGCTTAAGGAGAAATGCGTATCGGCACAAAGACATACCCTTTTAATAGCTCTAGTCTTAAAGGAAAACTATCTTAAAATAAATATGTAAACCTTTCACTCTTAATTAAAGAAAGCATAAAGTACTAAGTAAGCAATCTTGTATATACACAGTATAATATTTTAAACCACAAAAGTAGACTAAAGATTGAAAAGTTATTTCATTTTTACAAATAAAAGTTGATATTTTGAAACAAATGCCTTATCATAATTTACAGACGAAATATAGACTTTTCCTGAAATTTGATTTTGGAATTGCTTTCCTGCACATTCTCTCAACTATCACTCTGACCCCATACATATTTAAAAATACTAAGTCACACAGGAATAGATGAAGGGGGAAAAAGAGAGTGGAACATATCATGGTCCAACAAGCCCCAAGGATGACAGTACTGCTCAGAGCAGTCAATGCACAGCGAGGACCATAGGGTTGGCCGCACTTCGAGACATGACTTCCCTCACAGGTCCATAGCACTATGGGGGACAATAATGGAGACACAGTGTGGGAATTGTGCCCCATTTGACCCCACCACATCAGGGTGAAACACTAAGGACGTGCAACAGAGCAGTAAGGGGAGCAGAGCAATGAGGGGTACCAAAAATAAGACTATGGGGCTAGGATGAGTCCCCCAACAAATTCAACTGGAAAACACATATAGGTCAACAAGCAGACCTGGAACTACAGTATTTATAGGCTTTTCTTCTCTTGCTGCTGATCTCTTTTGTTGTTGCTACTTTTTCCCCATGTTTTGCTTTGCTTTGTTTTTGTGATTATTGTCTCTTCAGATCTACCTAGATAAAACAGGCAGGATAAACAATCTGGAGAAGAAAACAACAGGATGGATGGTTTCAGGGGCATATGGGAGAGGAAGAGGTGGGGAATGGAAGAGGGGTGCTAACAAACCCAGGAGAAGAGGACAACAATTGATCTAAAATCAATAGCAAGGAGGGCTTAGGATGTCTGGGGAAGGCTTGATAATGAGCAATGTTGCCGAGAGGAGTTACTGAAACACAAATGAAGGCCAAACAATATAGTGGAACAAGAAGGGAGTAAAAGGAAATAGAGGAAAGAAGTAGGAGCAAAGGACACTTTAAATATAGGCATGTACATATGTAAATACATTTATATAATGATATGGACATAGATCTGTGTACACAGATTTATTTAAGGATTAAGGCAGTAGACGGACATTAGGCCTCCACTGAAGTACTCCCTCAACACAAGAATATTTTGTTCTAATAACCAAGCACTAGGGCATGTTCACCTTCCCGACATGATTGTGAAGACAAAAGGGGTGCATAAGCAAATGTGGTGAAGAAAGCTGATAGTGCCTGGCTATCAAAAGATATAGCATCTGGGGTCATAAAGGCTTGAAGATAAAAAAGCAGCCATCTAGCTGAGAAGCAACCAAGCCCACATAAAAAAATGCATACCAGCCTGTGTGATCATGAGGTGTCCATGGGATCAGGTATGGGATATCAAAGACCCAGAAGAAATATCATAGCAATCGTGAATGAGGGGAAGGGCGGAGTGGAGATTCAAAGCCCATCTGAGGTCAACTGGACATCTTCTTTCAGAAGGGTCACAAGCAAGAGATGAGCCAGTCAGGGTGTAGTATAGCACTGATGAAACACACAACTTTTCTCTAGTTCTTTAAAGCTTCCCACTCCCCCACCACTATCATGACCCCAATTCTACCTTACCAATCTGGCTTGACCAGACCAAGAACAAAGGTACAGATAAGAGCCAGAAACAAAGGGAATCTAGGACAGATAAACATCCCAGCTCTAATATTGAAAGTAGTGATACCAGGAGGGGAAGGGGAAGGTAGGAGGAAAAAAGAGGAACTGATCACAATGATAGACATATAACCGCCTCTCAGGGGAATAGAAAGCAGAAAAGTCCGTGAAGGGAAATGTTGGTCAGTGTAAGACATGAAAAATTTTTAAACAGATTATCATGTTTTCATGATGGTGGGGGAGAAGGGAAAATGAGGGAAAAGTAGTAAATCATCCAGATGGATGCTTTTTGATCTTCAGGCATTTAAGACCCCAGATGCTTTATCTTTTGTGTTCCTCATTTTTTGGGGGGTGGGGGTGGGGCACCTCTGCCCTCTGATAGCCAGGAACCATCAGTTTTCTTCACCACATTTGCTTATGCACCCATTTTGTCTTCAGCGATCGTGTGGGGAAGGTGATCCCAAGGGCTCAAGTAGAAGAAAAATGTTTTGAAAATGATGATGACAACATGTACAAATAAATGTGCCAGACACAATAGATGGATGTATGAATTGTGATAAGAACTGTAAGAACCTCAATAAAATGATTTCAAAAATACTAAGTATCTGATTTGATGGATCAGTTCTAAAGGATTTTGGTAACAGATACTTGCTTGAAATGTCTGCTTTTGAAACTCACAGTCACCATGTTACAGTTTACATATATTTTTGCTTTGAAGGAGCTTTCTGTCTCAGTGTATCACTACCACGGTCTCAGCTGTCAAGAGGCATGATGCTTCCTTGTGTAACTGATGGATTAATTAACATTGACCAATATTGCATACTATGTCAAACATTATCATATTTTTTTGGGGGGGCATCACTGCCCTCTGGTGGGAGTGGGAGGCCCAGCCTTGCTCCTGGAGAGCTGCTGCTGGATTTGAACTGTCGACCCTGTGGGCCGCAGTCCCGCACACAACCACTACGCCACCGGGGCTCAGCCCCATTATCATATGTTAGATTACAAAATTAAATAGTGTAGCAATTTCTTGAACAAGTTTATACTCTAATAGGAGATACAAACAATCAAATACAGTGTAGCAACAATGAAATATGTAACTTTCCTCTAGTTCTTAATGATCCCAATTTTACCTGACAAGTCCAGCTAGACCAGGGGATGTACACTGGTATGGATAGGAGCTGGAAACAGGGAATTTAGGACAGATGATCCCTATAGGACGAGTGGTGAGAGCGGTGATACCGGGAAGGTGGAGGGAAGGTGGGAGTAGAAGGGGAAAACCAATTACAAGGCTCTACATAAAACCTCCTCCCTGGGGTACAGACAACAGGAGAGTGGGTGAAGGGACACATCGGACAGTGGATGATATAACAAAATAATGATAATTTGTAAAGTATTAAGGGTTCATGGGGGAGGGGAAATATAGGGAGCTGATACCTGGGGTCTAAGTAGAAAGAGGATGTTTTGAGAATGATGATGGCAACAAATGTGCAAATGTGGTCTGCATACAATTGATGCATGTATTGATCGTGATAAGAGTTGCATGAGCCCCCAATAAAATGATTTAATAAAACAAAAACACAATGAAATAAAAATTTAACTATATTATCATGATTAAATATTTGCTGAGACATGAACATAAAAATTCAGGGTATGAAGAGAGTTAGTAGAATTAAATTAAACATGAACCTTATAATTATAGACAGATGAAAAAATATACAAGTTACTTTACTATTATCCAATGTACATTCAAGCAATGATATAATCTCCTTGCTTACTAATTTAGCAATCAAAAGAACAATATGATTGAACTATTGCATTGTATGATATATTAATTATATGCCAATAAAACTGTTGAAAAATATTACTTGGAAAATATAAATTAAGAAAACATAAAGCAGAAAGGTTGTTCAATATTAATAGAAAACTTCTAAATATTAGAATAAAATTTTTTAAAAATTGGGGGGCACCACTGCCCTCTGGTGGTCATGGGAGCTACCCAGCGCTGCTCCTGAGAGCCGCCGCTGGATTTGAACTGCCAAGCCTGCGGGTCGTAGTCCCATACTCAACCACTTATGCCACTGAGGCTCAGTCAATAAAATTTTAAATTTTATAAGAAAAATATTTTTTCAATTGGATTAGGGGAATAGGTATTAGAAGACATGCTACATCATGTTCGCCAGTGAAAGGAAGAATTATGAGTAAATAAATTGAATTTGAATTGTTTAAATTTCTCACTTTTACTTTGTTGTAAAATATACTTTTTCTACTTTCATCATCAAAAATGACAAAGAATAAATAAAAAGGCCTAAGATTTATCAGAGAGAGGAGTGTATTTATCCAAGGAAATTTCAAAGAATTCATGGAAAATTACATTATAATTCCAGTTTTCCTAAACTATTAGAAGCCCTTCTCATATATTCCTAGCAGATTAACCCTTCGGGAAAAAATATATGGGCATACACTAGGAATAACAGACAGATTTTTATTTAGAATTTTAATCTTAGAAATTTGGAAACAAATTAATTTTATTCCTAGAAAACATTCTTTTTCTTTTTTTGGCATCACTGCTCTCCGGTGGTGGGAGTAGGAGGCCCAGCCCCACTGCTGGAATTGAACCTCCATCCCAGTGGGCCGCAGTCCTGCGCACGACCACTACGCCACCGGGGCTCAGCCCGAAAACATTCTTTGCAATGTATTATTTCCTGTGTAGATTTGGTAAACGTATCTTGGACTTCCACTCCCATCCTGAGCCTTGTGCAATCTCACAATTTAAGGTCTGCTATTTCATCCTTCACTTTAGGTTATATAATTTACAATCCTTGGGTTATGGATATTGGTGTGCTTCTTCTGTGTGGACTTAATTGAAATCTCACTTAGATGAATTTATTAGAAACAAGCCTTTAAGATCTTAGATGCTGGGCTGAGCCCTGGTGGCGTAGTGGTTGTGCGCAGGACTGCAGCCCACTGGGTTAGAGGTTCAATTCCAGCTCCACGGAGCAAAGGCTGGGCCTCCTACTCCCACCACCTGAGGGCAGTGATGCCTCAAAAACCAAAAAAAAAAAAAAAAAGATATTAGATGCTATCAGGGCAACAAATGTGCCTGGCACATAATGGATGGATGTATGGATTGTGATAAGAGTTGTACGAGCCCCCAATAAAATAAATTAAAAAAAAAAGATCTCAGATGCTATTCTAATGATGGCTAGGCCATCTAATTTCTTCCCCACACTTAGCACCAATATCTTTTGTGTTTCCTGCATGAGGGCAAGTATTGAACATTGGCCATGATGTAAAAATTAAATGTTCTTAAATTGGAGCTAAGATTTAGTGTGAGGGCTGAGCCCCGGTGGCATAGTGGTTGTGCGTGGGACTGCGGCCCACTGGGACGGAGGTTTAATTCCAGCAGTGGGACTGGGCCTCCTACTCCCACAACTGGAGAGCAGTGATATGCCCCCCCCCCAAAAAAAAAAAAGATTTAGTGTGAGCCAAATATCCATCGCTGGATCTATGATTTTTTTCTTTTAATCTTCTTATTGAGGGCTTTTACAGCTCTTTTGTTACTTTAATAATAGTTCTTATCAAAATCCATCCTGTCAAGCACATCTGTGCATAATGTTGCCATCATCACTTTCAAAACATTTCCATTTTATTTGAGACCTTAGTATCAGTTCATTTCCCCCTCACCCGCCCCCCCCCACCCTCATGAACCCTTGATAATTGATAAATTATTACTTTTTGTGTGTCTTATGCCAACCGCTGTCTCCCTTCACCTGATTTTCTGTTGTCCCTCCCCCTGGGAGGGGGTTTTATGTTGATCATTGCGAAGGGTTCCTCTCTTCTCCCCTGACCTTCCCTTTACCCCCCTGGTATTGTTACTCTCATTACTGGTCGTGAGGGGTTTAATCTGTCCTGGGTTCCCTTGTATCTCGAGCACTGCTCTGTAGCAGTGGGCATATTCTGGTCTAGTCAGATTTGTAAGGGAGAATTGGGGTCATGATAGTGGGGGGAGGAAGCATTAAAGAGTTAGAGGAAAGTTGTATGTTGCATTGGTGCTATACTGCACTCTGACTGGCTCGTCTCTTCCTGCTGACCCTTCTGTAAGGTGAGGATGTATGATTTTTATCTGCCTTTGGCTCCCTTTGGAGACCTCCTTGTTAATTTATGATAGTCTTTCGATCCTTTCTCTGGAGCAGAAGATATTCTGTTAATATCGTCGCTGATTGGCCCCAGGTACGACTTTTGAAAACCACTGCTGAATGAGGGCTATTGGAGCAGTGCAGGCTGTTGGAGAGGTGAGGATAGGAGAGCAAAGTGATGAAACTGTCTTAACAGTTAAAACCCTGTCACTTGCTCCTACCTCTGATGCACACTGGGCCTGATCTGCTCTTCAGTATTTTCCGTGGGTGGGTGTTTTCATATGGAGATTTATCTCATGTATTTTGACATTATGGTAGCCCTCTTGAACTGTTGTTATGTTTTTCTGCTTTTTAGTATCAGAAATCCAGGCTTGCTGAACCTGTAGAGATAGCAAGTAGAATAAGGGTTTCTGGGGGGAGGTACAGTGGGGGAGGGGAGGGATAAAGGGTTCCAGGAGGCTGGCTACACTGGGGGAGGGGAATGATAAATGGGAGCTGATATCAAGGTGTTCAAGAAGGAAAAACATGCTTTGAAACTGATCATGTTAGCAATTGTACAATACTGCTTGATGTGACTTTACTACGGAAGGATATATCTTTATTTGATGCCAATAAAATGGTTTTGAATAAAAAGGATATTATTTTTTTTCCTTGTGGTAAGAGTTCACAGAGGAAATTAGGTTTCCATTTAATAATATGCATGCATATCATTCAATGACATTGGTTACATTTTCTACATTGGATCAGCATTCTCATTACTTTCTTTTTTTGTTTTTTGTTTTGTTTTTTGGGCATCACTGCCCTCAGGTGGTGGGAGTAGGAGGCCCAGCCTTTGCTCCGTGGAGCTGGAATTGAACCTCCATCCCAGTGGGCCACAGTCCCGCGCACAACCACTACGCCACCGGGGCTCAGCCCCATTCTCATTACTTTCATTCTAGTTCTATTTCCATTACTCTAACTTCTCTGTATTGGCCATTTTGAATCAGAAAATCTTATGATTTACCTTGCTAGGAATGACAGATAGAAGGGGAATGTTGTTGTATTCACCACCAAAAAGGATATTTCAAGATTTATCCTGAAATACAAAACTGTGTGTCATAGGCTAATATCTACTCATATAAGAAATCCAGTCATTTTAACTATTCACATTTATGTATCAATCATTAAAGCTAGTGGTAAAGAACTTGAAGAATTTCTTTTTTAAAAATTTTCCCTCAAGGGGGTGCACCATTCCTGGAAGTACTGCAATACCAGATCGATGTGTGGAGTGGATGGTGCAAGCTCCTATTCCATCTCCCTGCTCCAAAAATCCATTTAATATGTTGTCCTCAGATAGAGGACATATCAGATATTAAACTGATAAGAACAGATACTATGCTTGATCTTAGCCAAAAGGCCGAGAAGTGATTGAACTTGAAGAATTTAAACAATGTATTCAGTCTGAAATTGTCCAAAAATGTGATTAAGTTTCATGGATAATTATTGCCAATTGGAATGCAAAAGTAAGAAGCAAAAAGAAGGAACAATAGTTGGAAAATATGGACTTGCTAATATAAATGAAACAGGAGATTACATGATAGAGTTTTGCAAGACCAATGCCTTCTTCACAAACACCCCTTTTCATTAACACAAAAGGAGATTATTTATGTGGACTAGTGCAGATGGAATACACAGAAATAAAACTGACAGCATCTGTCAATTTGAAGAGACAATAGAAAAGCTCAAGATCAGTTAAAACCAGGCCAAGGACAAACTGTGAAATTAACCATCAATTGCTCATATGTGAGTTCAGGTTGAAGTTGAAGAAAATGAAAATAAGTCCTGGAGAGACAAAGAATAACCCTGAGTCTATTCTACTTAAATTTAAAGAATATGTCAAAAATGGCTTTAATGTATTGAACACCAATGACCTATGACACTGTGGGATGACATCAAGAACACTGTATATCAAGAAAACAAAAGGTCATTAAGAAGACAGGAAAAAAATCAAAGTAGATGTCAGAAGAGACTCTGAAATGTGCTCGTAACTACTTAGTAGCTATGGAAGAAATACTGAAGTCGAAGAGCTGAACAGAAAATTTGAAAGGGAAGCTCAAGAAGACAAAGTGAAAAAAATTTTTTTCAATGTTTAAGTCTTTATACCCTTCTTACTTTTTACAACATGTAACTGAAAAATGATAAGCTAGGGACAGAACATTGTGAACAGTGTACTGATGGAATTTTCACTCATTAAATGACAAGCTAATGGGCACTAAATTTACTATCAAGGAAGTTTTATCTGGAATACAGCAAAAACCAAGGGAGAGAGAAGTTTGCCAATTTCTGTTCAGGAAGTCCCTTCACTCCCACTTATGATGTTTTTTTTCCTGCTCCAAAGTTTATTCTGATCACTCTTTCTCCTTCTTCTGACCTTCCTTTGGTTCCCTATTGCCAGAACTTCCAGAGCCTTCTTGCTCAGATGCCATCTTCTTATATGTCATTTCAAAGCACTTCAAAGATAGCTGCTGAAGGATGTTGCCTCCCTTATGTTTTGTCCTGTTTCACTGTCTTTTGGAGATAGGAACTTCCTCATTTTGGAAAGCTCGTCTTTTAGCTTGCTATACCCATTAGTAGGCAATTGGTCTTCAAATTCTTCCATTTTAATGCATTTCAGTGTCATAAATGATCCCTTCTGCCCTAGTAATTGCTTCAAATCATTTCTTCTTTTGTCAATCTTCCTCAGAACACTTCTCTGGACTTTTAACCATATTTTCAACATCATCTTTACTTAATCCACCAGAAGATTGGGTCATGAGCCTTTGTTCAAGTCCCGTGCTGCTTTCTTTCGCAGAAATATGTACAACCCCATTGACACCAATGTCAAATGTAACTTCGATCTGAGGGACTACACGAGGAACTGGAAAATTCCAATCAAAGTGAACTGTCCAAGAAAACTGTTACTCCAGCCACCTCTCACATGCTGGCGTTTTAATCTGCATCTGAGCTTGTGCCTCCGCGGATGAAGAAAAGGCATGGTTCTTTTTGGTTGGAACAGAAGTGCCCCTGTAGACACTTCCAAGAGTCGCAAGACCCAGAGATGGGATTGACATACAGGAGCATGTGACATCACCAGCCAACACATCCCCTGAATGGCAGCTCCAATGTGCTCTTCAGAATTAACAGCCTTACTTGGCGCTTGCCCAGAATGATTCTGTGCAGTTTGTCGAACCCTGGGCATCCTACACATGCCACCAAGAATCACTTCCATAGAGCTCTTGCTGGCTTCTGCATCTTGCATGGGCTTTTGGTTTTTGGGGCATCACTGCCCTCTGGTGGTGGGAGGAGGAGGTCCAGCCTTGCTGCTGGATTTGAACCTCCAACCCAGTGGGCCGCAGTCCTGCATACAACCACTACGCCACCGGGGCTCAGCCCTTGCATGGTTTTTTGGCATGGCGTGATAGTCTTTTTGATTCGTTTGGTGACAATTCCCTCAAATTGAATCCGAATTAGGTTCCTGTTCAAATGCTTGGGTCCAGAAGCATCCATTGTCAAATATGGCAACTTGATGTCACCTGGCACAGAAGAGGGCAGTTCATGTTTGCTCCTGTCAGCAGCATCCCACACCCTCTGAAGGACCATGTTGTCTTTGGTGACATCAATTCCAAAATGTCTCTAGAAGTTTTTTACAATGTGTTCTAGGAAGGCCTCATGATTAAGGACTTTCTAGTTATACTGGTGGCAGGCGAGTCCTGGGAAGGTATGGTCTCGACCAGATGAGCAGCCTGGTATGGCTGGCACTTATCACAATGGCTGGATCATGGGGCAGTAAGTAGGTATTTGGACAGCTTGGAGCTGCATGGCGTAGCAATAATAGCTCTTCTGGAATCCTTCCAAAGTGAAATATTGTAGAAAAATGTGCAGAGACCTACACTTAGGAAAATGTATAAATTATTAAGGGTTCATGAGGGAAGGAGAGGTGGGGGGTAAATGAGTTAATACAAAGGACTCAAGTAGAAAAAAATGTTTTGAAAATGATGATGGCAACATATATAAAAATGTGCTTGGGGCTGAGCCCCGGTGGCGCAGTGGTTGTGCGCGGGACTGCGGCCCACTGGGATGGAGGCTCAATTCCAGCTCACAGGAGCAAAGGCTGGGCCTCCTACTCCCACCATCAGAGGGCAGTGATGCCTAAAAAAAAATGTGCTTACACAATGGATGAATTGTGATGGGAGCTGTACGAGCCCCCAATAAAATGATTTTAAAAAGAAAGAAAAACAAACCATGAGAACATGTTAAGCATATCTTAAACCAAGGAACTTAATATATACCTGAATTTGATAAGGAAGCTAAGAGTTACCTACCATCTCCTTGGCTTAGTGAAATATCAATAGCAATGTGAAGCTTCTATTTCTTGACATTTCTTCTATTTACGGCTGTACATTTCTTAAGGCAGTGTTTCCATCTTTCTAATGCTTCCTCAAATAATTCTGCACTCTTCTATTTACATCATGTCAAAATAGCAGAGTTGGGTTCCTTAAGGTGTACACATTTTTGTTCCTTTTAAACCTTTTAGGGTTTTTTTTTGGTGGGGGGAGAAAGTCCAAAGGGGAAAGATTACGGGCATAAGGTAAATGAGGTGAAGCTATCCAACAATATTCTTATAAGACACCCCTTGTTACCCTTAAAGAATAAGCAGGTGCATTAAAATTTTTTCAGTGCGATTTTCCTGGCCTTTTGCTTTACTAATATACTTTTCATTTTTCTTGCAAACAAACCTGTTGGTGATTGTTCTGTATCCTTCAAGAAAATCTAATAAGATTACCCTCTTTAGAATTCTATAAAACAATCACCATAACCTTCTGGTCTTCCCTTGTTCCCTTGAATTTAACTGTCTCAAGAAATCTCATCAGAAGTTACTGATTTGATTGGACCTTGTTTTTGCAGGCACTATAAGAAGACTATGACAACTGTATGACAGAGCGAACTTGTCATTCACTGACTGCAGAGACATGGTTAAACATGCTTTGAAGAAACTTGTCCATGTTTGAACTGGTACTCTAGAAAAAATATTTTCTGGCTTACCCTAGTATATTCAAGTAGAAAAACTATGATTATGAAAAAACTATATTAAACTAAACTCTTACCTATCTGATGCCACTCTAATTGATCCTGGTAGCTTACAGAAACATCAATTTTCAGATATGAGAAAGTAAAAATTAGCTTGGATTATGAAAGTAAAAATCAGTGCTGCCATAGAAAAGTATGGATTAGCACACATACCAGGGGCCCTTAAAAGCTGATGTAAACGTTTCATTATCTTTTAATTCCATTTTCCACAAACTTCTTTTGAAGCCCCCTGATATGAAGTCAGCTGTAACTGTAAAATGTTACAATGACCATATTTTTAGTAGCTACTGTTTCCATACTCCCTGAGTAACAGTTTTCTAAAATCCTAAGACTGTTTGAAACTATGGCAATAAGAATGAAATAGTCCAGAATGAAATATTCCATTTTTGATTAGAGGAGTTAAATCACTTAGAAACAGAAATATAACTGCAATTTACCACCAAGGAACAGAGTTTCAGAAGACTAAATTAAAATATTTATCTGAACTTTGGGGTTTCCAAGGAAAAGGAACCCCGGACCCAACATTGAGCCTAGCCCTAATATTGATCCCTTTATACTCTCCCACGCTTTGCATGTGGCCTACGTGAACTTTACTTCATTTAGGCCTTCCTTAAACTCCACTCTTCCTCAAATTCCTATAACCATCTCTTCCTTTATGCCTCAACTCCTGCAAATTCCTTGCAATCTCCCTTACAACAACGAGTCAATATAACTGACTTTACCAGATGGCAGGTTTATTCCTGGCAGTCTTTACTTAACTGCATTAAGAGAGATAACACAATAAAATGATTTCTATAGGCTACTATGACCTGCCTAAATAAGTTAGGAATCCCAAACAAATACTGTACCAAGAAAACTAGAATAGGCAAATTATAATGCAACCCAAGGACTATAAAGAGGATACTAAACAGAAGAACAATGTGTGTCTCAGCGACAAACTGGGCCTGGCTGCTTCCGTGGATATAATTCTGGGAGGAAAAAAAAAGACAAAATGGAATCTTTAAATGTATAAAATTTTAGCATTTTAACACTAAAATGAGCTATTTTAAAATTCTATACAACTACTAATTCACCTGATGCATGTAACATTGTTTTAGGTCTCTGGTATTCATCAGTAAATAAGCTTAGTATAAAAGTTATTTGTGAAAAAAAATTAAAAAAAAAAGTTATTGGTGCACTATTTATTTTTATTTTCACTATAGCTATACTCTGTATACCAATAACCAAAAACAAATATTTAAGCATATAAGAGAATGAAGTACATAATGCAGACTACATGAAGACAGCGACCACATCTAATACCTACCACAGTATCTGCAAGAGTGGTACATGCTCAAGCACTTAATTTTTCCACTTTGATAAACGCTGACTTTCATTCTTAGCCAGCTTAGTGAAAAGGACTCACCACAGGGGATCAGAAACATCCCATTTTTTAAGAGCACACCATGGTGTTTTCAGCAATTGAAGTTTGTTAACAACTGAAAGATTAAAAAGTCAAAGATGCATCTAATTCCTTCTCTGCTGGCACTTTTCAAAGGGTGACAATAACTAAGGTTAAGCTCAGTACACAAAAGGAGAAAACCCAGGCCTTCCCTTACCACATGTCCCGTGTGTGGATTTTTGTGAGCATATGGTGGTCCTCTTATGTGGTTCCACATTTGACCAGACGTCATAGCAAGCACAAAACACTAGGAAACAGACATGATACAATAGTCACATAACATAGTTCAGATGTTTCTGCCTGATTACATTGCTTGGTATGAAAAATACACTTGTTCTGGGAATATATGCTGAAGAAAATTATTTTTAATTAAAAAATCATTCTATGGGAGGTGCTTGCAGCTTTTATAACAATCCATATATCAACTGTATCAAGCATATTTGTACATATGTTGCCCTCATTATTTTCTAAACATTTACTTTCTACTGAACCCTTGGTATCAGCTCCTCTTTTTTCGCTGTCTCCCCCCACCCAAATTATTTTAAAATAACTTTGCTTTTCATTTTTTTCTGTTTTTAGGGATGCCTTTGTTTTTTTCTTTTTTTAAAAAAATAGTTTTATTGGGGGCTCTTACCACTATTATAACATTCAGTACATCATCTCTATCAAGCACATTTGCACACATGTTGCCACATACATTTCCAAACATTTTCCACTTGAGCCCTTGGTATAAGTTCCTCTTTAAAAAAAAAGCTCCTCTTTCCCCTCCCTACCCTTTTTAAAAATGAATTTTTTTTTGGGGGGGGTGGCATCACTGCTCTCCGGTGGTGGGAGTAGGAGGCCCAGCTCCACTGCTGGAATTGAACCTCCGTCCCAGTGGGCCGCAGTCCCGCGCACAGCCACTATGCCACCGGGGCTCAGCCCAAAAATGAATCATTTTATTGGGTACTCAAATACCTCCCCTCACGATCCATACATACATCAATTGTATGCACATCTCATTTGCATACTTGTTGCCATCATCACTCTCAAAACATCCTTCTTCCACTTAGGCCCCCAAGTTCCAGCTCCCCATATTTCCCTTCCTCCCTCCCCCCATGAACCTTTAATAATTTAGAAATTGCTATTTCATATCATACATTGTCCAATGTATCCCTTCACTCACTTCCCTGTTGGCCATGCCCAGAGAGGAGGGTATATGTAGATCCCTGAAATTAGTTCCCCCTTTCTACTCCACCATCCCTCCACCCTCCCAGTCTCACCACTCCCAAGGGATGCCTTTCTTAAGGCCAATGTTTTCCCACAAGGATCACAAAAAAGTCACAATTCAATAATATTCACTTCAGAAAGAAAACATTATTTTAAAATTATCAATAAGGTGACACAAATTATAAAACTGAATGTTGAAAAGGCATTTTAGAAGAATATTTTCAAAAGAACTACAGGTTTTCACGGAGCTGACAGGCTATCATTTAGACAGAACAAGAAGGTATAAATCAGGTCCTCTCAGTTCTGGCCATTGTAATGACATAATAAGGAGAATAAAGTGACTTCATGAGAGAAAATTAAAAAATATATACTGTAAACTCCTTCCCTCAGGTAATGCTACTTCTCATCTACATGAAGACACATGAGAAAATACAACAGTAAGGGTTTAACTACATTTTTCCTCTGAAACTCACTCACCAAAGCTGCAAAAGCCCATCCAGTTTTGTTAAAGAGAAATTCCATATTGCTTCTTCGGAGATATACAAGTCCACCAATAACGGCTAAAAGCAATCCCAACATAAGGGGACCAGCATAATTCGGGGGTCGGATTACTCTGATCTAAATGGAAAGAAGAGAAAAACATTTTAAAATATAAAAAGGGGCTGAGCCCCGGTGGTATAAGTGGTTGAGTGCAGGACTGCGGCCCATGGGTTTGGCAGTTCAAATCCAGCGGCGGCTCTCAGGAGCAGCACTGGGTAGCTCCCACAACCACCAGAGGCAGTGATGCCTCCCTTCCCCCCACCCCCGAAAAAAAAAACAAAAGTCAGACTTTTTTAAAAAAGTATATATATATAAAATGTATTAATTAACTACATGGGCCAAAATAATTTGAAATGAAAGCAGTCTAAGTTGGTACAGCTGATTTGAGGAGAAATTGTACATTTTTATCCCATCTTAGTTTGTATTTTATTCTAAAATGGAATGTAGGGGCTGAGCCCCGGTGGCATAGTGGTTGTGCGCGGGACTGCGGCCCACTGGGACGGAGGTTCAAATCCAGCAGTGGGGCTGGGCCTCCTACTCCCACCTCTGGAGAGCAGTGATGCCAAAAAAAAAAAAAGGAATGTAATATGTGTAATTTTCAGCCACAACATACAAATCATGTGAATTTGTAGATTAGTTAGACTTTGTCAAGGGCAACTAGATAGTCAAAGGGCTTAAAAAGGTCAAAAGAGTGGTTTTCACACTACATCCAATAGGGTGATGCAGGAGGTTTCATTCTTTCATCAGGGTAATTCTGTTAACTGCTTCTTGTGAAGGAACAGCCAAACGATCATATTTGTCAGACCACAAATATGGTTTTTCCCCCAAAGTGGTGGAAAAACGAGGGTGCGTCTTATGGTCCAAAGACGTGGTACCCCAGAACATTTGCTTATGATCCCATGCGCCCGCTGACTGTTCGCTGCTGTTTGCATGCTGTGGATTGCTGTGAGTTCGGGGGAAGCCCCGCCTCCTGGAGTCTCCATGTCAGTGAGGTCACATGGCCGGCACAGCACACGCCTCCCGTGCATGTGCATGGCACTGACAGACTGACAGAGTGAGAACACTGAGACAGGAGGCAGTTAGGGGCGGTACCTGGTCACGTCCCAGCCTGGACTAGGTGATGCAGTCCAGTGTCCTGACAGACAGGCAAACGGCCCGTCATGGGAAGAGAGAGAGAGATAGTCTCTCCTGCCATGCAAAGCCCTCCTGCACGGGTGGGTTAGTGCCCTTTCATAGTAATACCAAGCGGTTTGAGTTACCATAAACTACAATACTGATGTACGTGGTCATATGTCTCTCTTTTGCTACTCTATTTTCCTCAGAAAAACATCATTTCTTTTTTTTTTTTTTTTGGGGGGGGGGCATCACTGCTCTCCGGTGGTGGGAGTAGAAGGCCCAGCCCCACTGCTGGAATTGAACCTCCGTCCCAGTGGGCCGCAGTCCCGCGCACAACCACTACGCCACCGGGGCTCTGCCCTAAAAACATCATTTCTCTAATGCTACAAAATGTCAAAAATGAAAAGATTAGCATATGAAATTCCTTTTAAACTAGAGGTAGCAAAATATTCAAAAGAACATGGAAACAAAGCAGCGGAGAGACATTTTGAACCACCTGCAACTGAAAAAATGATAAGAGAATTAAAAACCAAGAGGATTAGCTGCAAAAATTAGTTAAAATTAAGCACACTTTTCATGGGCATGCTGAAAAATGGCCACAGTTAGAAGTGGACAAGAAGTACACATCACCGGAATATGAGCTTTTCAGTTTCTACGAAAATTATTATTTAAGAATCCAAATGCATTGCTGTAGGAACGAGCATCAAGGATTTTACAGACTCACCATCATGGTGTTACAGATTTATGAGAAGTGGCATTGCTGTGCGCACCCAAACTAGAATTGCACAACAAATGCCACCAGAATATGAATCGAATAAGTGATTGGAGCAAGAGAGCTTCATAAATTCTGATACTAGTGACGATGAGTTTTTAGGGTTTCCAGAAAACTAGAAAAATGCTTGAGCCTCTAACTCTTTCCTTATTTGTTAATGAAAGTGATGACGGTTCTTAACACCCCTGTTGAGTTTATGCTGTGAAATATTACTGTATTTTGCTTTATTTTAATAAATATTTTAGCATACTGGCGCTATTTGGTTCAGAATTTGTTTTGTTTTCCTGCTCTAAAAACCGAGTGTGTCGGGGCTGTGCCCTGGTGGCGTTGTGGTTGTGTCTGGGACTGTGGCCCACAGGGCTGGTGGTTCAAATCCAGCAGCAGCCCAAGGGCTGGGCTTCCTACTCCCACCATGGCAGTGATGCCAAACCGCCCCCCCCCCAAAAAAAAAATAGTGCATCTTAGGGTCTGAAAAATATGGTGTTTACCACTTCAGAGAAATGAAGGCAATATTAGGACTCATCTTAAGATCCTCAAGGGATGTTGGCAAAGTGACATTTAACAAAGTAAGGAGACTTACATTGACATCAGTTCTGTCAGCGATCCACCGGGCAATCTGCTCAGCTGAAAAACCCCGCACCTGCAACTCATATGTATCACCTCGTTTGGGTTTCCCTTTTGCAGGAAAGTTGATGAAAGTTGGAGCTGAATTCATGTTTAGCTGAATAAAGAAAAGTTCATGAAAATATAAATTTTCTAAAGAATAATCTGAACTGCAAATAACATTTGGAACAGAGGCATTTCATCGATGAGGGAGAACCGGCTAAGTGGCTTGCCTAAGGAATGAAAGCAAGCGGCAGGAGGCTTGGTGCCTAGTGATCGCACACTCTGCAACCTGCAGGGTCTGCAGTTTGAAAGCCCCAGTTAGCTACGCTTCAGGAGACAGCGGCGGTTTCCTACTATCTCACTGCCTCTCTACTTTCTTCTCTTTCTGTTTGTTGAGTACTGAAGGTTACGTATGTGGGAGAAAAGTGAGACTTCCTATTCCCCCAGAGAGTTACATTCTCAGAAATCCACAGGGGCTGTAAATCAAAATGAACTCTATGGCAGGGTTTGAGGCGGAGTTCAAACCCAACTTTACCGGTGACCTGCACCACGACCTGTACTACCTAAATATTAGCCCCGAGTCAAGAGAGCTGCATTCTACTCCACTAGAAATGGAAAATGTCCCCAAAGTGGAAATATCTGTTCAGATTACATAAAAGGATAAATTTATAATTGTTTCATGTAATTAACACACACTCCAAATTGAGTACATGCTCCATCTCGGGCAGCGGTTCTCCACCTTCCTAATGCGGAGATACCTCCCCAACCATAAAATTATTTTTGTTGCTACTGTTACGAATCAGGTAGCCTCAGCAGCTGAGACAATGCTCTATAATCAGAGCAAATGCCAACACAAAACGATAGCCCCAGGTAGAAAGCATCAATTTGAAAGGACTTATAAATGTTTACTGATTGACATCACATTTCTCTATCCTCCATCATGATACCCATGGTATGCCTGAGTGACAACATTGGGCTGGTTTTCTTCCCCCCCCCCACCTCCCCCCCTTTCTTTTTTTTGGTTTTCTTAAGATACAATTACTCTTTATATATAACTCTTTCTTATACACAACAGTGTCTATAAATTTGTTTCTCTAGTCAACCCAGACTAACATAATCTTTGTAAAAATTCAAAAAATGCACTCTAGACTTATAGAAACCAATCATTCCATTCTGGTAGCCATTTCCAGACCTTTCCCCACCCCCACCTTTTTGAAACTCAGCCATATACATTAGTTTGCACCAAGAAAAAATATGTAATATTGCTTTGAGTGTTTAAAATGTAAATTGCATATTAGCTATATTAGTCTGCACCATGCTTTCTAAAATCCAACCATGTTTGAGAGCTCTATTTAGCAGATGCTGATAGTATATGCAGATCAACCTCACTCTCATAATTAAGGAAATTATGCTTTTTGGTAGACCTTTAACAGTTTGTCCCCTCTGTTTTTCAATTAACAATGCTTCAATGAGCATCTTTGTGACTCTACCCACAGCTGTAAGAATGACAACATCCGTAAGAATGGCACAGCTGTAGGCAGTGTTTCATTCTGGGGTACACAGGATCAGAGCCAACTCGGCACCTAGCAACAGTATGCTGCAAATGTAGCCATGAATACAGTAGCGCATACAGGAGTTCTGAAAACTTCTTAGATATAACCAAATACCTTGAAAGAATGAGTAGCTGGGCTTGAGAGTTCAGGACTAGAGTCTCAAGGGGCAGCAAAGTCAATCGGTAAAACATGTCCACAAAGTCAATGTTCTACACCCTACTTTGATGAGTAACAACTCGAGTCTTAAAAACCAGTGTGCTTTTGAAATGAGGTGAAGGTATTGGTTTCTGCCTCTCTGGAGCAAAGAGGGAAGAAGAGTAAAGACATCTAGAAACAGCCAGTCTAATGGACCATGTGAACCTCAGTTTAGCCCACTCTGAGATTAGAAGAACTCGAGAGTGCCTAAAAGAATGTCCTGGATAGAGTGGGAGAAACTGTGGAACAAAACTGAAAACTCTAAGAGAGCAGGCTTTCAGAGTGAAACTGTTAGAACCCCAAGATATGACCCTTAAGGTCTGTAATTGAACTCATCCCTGTGGCTTCCTTTTCAGCCCCCAATTAGACAGGTCTATATGGGGAACAACTGCACTAAGGGGATGGAAACACTTCAAAAGGGCAGTATTAGCGCAAGGAAAAGTTCAGGAAGAAGGAAGATGGAGTCTACATATGACCTCCTTCTTGGGGTACAGACAATAGGGAAGTGGGTGAAAGGACACAGCGGACAGTGTACAGTATGACAAAATAATAACAATTTGAAAATTATTAAGGGTTCATGAGGGAGGGGGAGTGGGAAGGGAGGGGAAATATGGGGAAATAATACCAGAGGTCTAAGTAGAAGGAGGATATTTCGGGAATGATGATGGCAGCAAATGTGGTCTGCATACACTTGATATATGTATTGACCGTGATAAGAGTTGTATGAGCAGGGCTGAGCCCTGGTGGCGTAGTGGTTGTGCACGGGACTGCGGCCCACTGGGATGGAAGTTCAATTCCAGCTCCACGGAGCAAAGTCTGGGCCTCCTACTCCCACCACCTGAGGACAGTGATGCGCCCCCCCCCCCCAAAAAAAAGAGTTGTATGAGCAAAAAAAAGAGTTGTATGAGCCCCCGATAAAATGATTTATTTCAAAAAATAAAATATATTTACATATGTAAAAAAGGCAGGAAGATGGGAAATGGGAAAAACAAGGAGTGGAATAAGTGATGTTATATTTAGGGGATTGCAATCAATGACATGAAACAAAATGTATATAAATTGTTGAATGTGAAACTGATTTTGCTTCTATACTCTCACCGAATTCACAATGAAAAGTTATATATATATATATGTATGTATATGTATGTGTGTGTGTGTATATGAGAAAGAGAGAGAATCACAAACAATAAAGCAGGTAAGTATGGGACCTAAGTCAGTAAAAGGACCTATCTTTGAACACGAAGTTTTTTCCATTAAGAGCAAGGTTACCCAATTCTGTTAAGTATTTTAAAGTAAACGTAGAAGGGTAGTATGGTAGTTACCTAATCTGGTGCCAATCTGAGGATTGGCGTAGGGGTAGAGTCTAGTCTGTCAATCCAGAGATATGCAATGGGACCTCTGTGTGAGCATGGCCTTCTCCTGAGAATTGTGAGAACTACTGATTTTTGTCTCCTTGTAGGTGGAAGACACTCTCTGCTCACTCCCTTAGAGAAACTGTAGTCGACAAGACACATGGAACTACACTAGTGCCCTGAGGTGGAGAAGCCACAGGGACCTAACCTGATGTAACCAAACCTCTGCAGCCACATAAACACCCCTGCCAGCGCTGAGATGCTTACAAAGCCACTGGATTGAAAGGCTTTTTACCCACTGGTCTGTGACTGTCCTGCATTCAGCATCTTTGTATGTGTTTCACGAGTCTGAAGAAGAGTTATAGACTGGTATCAGACATATGGGCTAGTATCAGACTTATGGGCTTAGACTGGGCTGGGTTGGGATGCTTTCTTTTTTATTTCTTTTTTGGGGATGCTTTCTTAATTACCCTTTATATAAAACTCTCTCATACACATATGAGTTTCTATGGATTTGTTTCTCTAGTCTACCCAGACTAACACAGGTGGCATAATCGTAGGACTCATTTGTGATTTTAAAAACTTGACATCGGGGCTGAGCCCTGGTGGCGTAAGTGGTTGAGTGCGGGACTGTGGCCCGCGGGCTTGGCGGTTCAAATCCGCAGCAGCTCTCAGGAACAGCACTGGGTAGCACCCACTACCAGCAGAGGCAGTGATGCCCACAAAAACAAAAACAAAAAAAACTTGACATCTAGATATTATCCAATTTTCATATTCAAATACACCATCATTAATTGCTACATTTCATGGTTAGAGACTATTCCGCCTTACAAAAGACATTTTGTGATCATTTAACATAAAATGCATCCCACTTTGTCCAAATTTTACCTGTTCCTATTAACAAAATGAAGCAAAGATCTTACCATCTGAAATACATCAGAACCTTCATCAAAATCCACCATAGCAAAAAATATCTTGTTGGTAAATGCACTGGAATATCGCCACGAGTTTGCTAGAATCTGGAATTCTTCATCAGCTTGCCTGGAAACAATTAGATTTGTGAAGATAGTAAAATTAAAAAACAAGTTAGTGTATCCATGTAAAACAGAAACAAGCTAACAATAGCAGGGTTCTTACAACAGAAGAAAATATATTTTTTAATGACAAACGTATCAGATTCTCTTCACGGGGTTAGAATAAACTTGGAAAATTCTGCCATAGTTTTGTCATAAGAGAAATCTTAGCTCAAGTTTTGGGATTTCACTACACTGTATTACAGCTGACCTTTCAACATTTACATGATATGTGCAGCATTTGAGCTCACAGAAAAAAACAAACCTGCATATAAGTGGGTCTGTGCAGCTCAAATCTGTGTTAAGGGTCAAATCTGGTTAAGGGTCAACTGTAATTATATGATACCACTTCATATTTCATGTCCGTTGTCCACTGTTATGGATTGAAATGTCACCCTACAACTATGAGTTATAAATCCTAGCCTCTATTTCTGTAGTTAAAATCTTATTTGGAGGGCTAAGCCCTGGTGGTTGTGCGTGGGACTGCGGCCCACTGGGACGGAGGTTCAATTCCAGCTGTGGGGCTGGGCCTCCTACTCCCACCACCGGAGGGCAGTGATGCGCCCCCCCCCAAAAAAAAAACAAACTTAAAATCCTATTTGGGAATGGGCTATCTTTGTTATGTTAATAAGGCAAGATTGATAGAGGGTTTATCTTGAGTCAGTATCAGTTTTCATAAGGACTACTTTTCCAAAACCCTTTATCTCAGAAATCATTGTTACTTTACTATTACCTTCAAAATAAAATCTTCAAATCTTTTCACTAGTTATTAAGTTCTGGTTCTTAAAAACCATGTAGCTCCAAACAATGCATCTAGCTTTTTGCTAGCAAACCAAAAAGCCAAACTCACTGTCACCGAGTCAATTCTAACTCACAGAGTACCCCCGTGGGTTTCAGAGACTCTACCCGTTTATGAGTGTAGGCAACAGTCTTTCTCCTGTGGAGCTTAAGGTGGTTTCAGACTGCTAACCAAGCACACTGCAGCCAACTGGTAACGAATACACCACCAGGGCCCCTTTTATCTAGCAGTACTACCAGTTAATCTCAAACAGGATATCTTAATTACAGCACTTTGTTTACTACTGTCTCTATAGGCTTACATTCCACATTGCTTCAAACCAGAATAACTTGCTTCAATGTAAATCTGATGTATCTTGCACAGTCTTAGCACATCTTATCTCTTCCATTAAGCCAATCTTTTTTTTGTGGGGGAGGGCATCACTGCTTTCTGGTGGTGGGAGTAGGCGGCCCAGCCCCACTGCTGGAATTGAACCTCCGTCCCAGTGGGCCGCAGTCCCGCACACAACCACTATGCCACCGGGGCTCAGCCCCAGAATTTAAATTCTAATACAGTTCCTTCCTCCAGTCTTGGATCTTATTACTCACAATCCTTGGATCATACAAGCTGGTGTGTTGTGTCATGTGGACTCAAATGATACCTCACTTAGAGAGTTGCTTGTTTAGGACACCAGACTTTATTCTTCCTGAAAGCTGGGTACTTTAAGATGAAATTATTAAGGACTTTCTGCTTATTCTTTAACATTGTGGTACACTCATGATTGCTAGTTAATTGACTGGGAAGTAATTCTTGATTTTAAGTTTATTCACATTAATTATCATTTTCCTTAGTCTATTATTCATTTTTTGAAACACCTCT